>UELU01147503.1:0-13287 GCA_900490025.1 Megastigmus dorsalis
TCTCCTAGCAAGAAACCTGCCCTGTCTGTGCCAAATGAATTTAATATTTAAAGTTTTCCCATAATCTTTTAAAAATTGAAAGTTTTTGTATACGTCATATTCCAGAAATTCATTTATAAAAATCAGTGAATGGCAGAGACAGGGCACAGACGCCTCCCCTAAAAGGGAGAGATCAAGATCCCTTGTATTAAAACGTGTAATTTTATTTCTCTCTTTCATGACCAGATGGACGATTTCCTTACTGGAAAGCCTGACTATCAGTGACGAGACTCCTCTCAGACCATCCCCCTGCGTTCGCGAGTTATTATCATTTGTTGAGATTTGACGCACTGACACTATACTGTCTCTTGTGAAAGAAGGCAGTACAGTACCGAGTACGACAAACGCGTAATCATCAAGCGCCAGGCCTGATGTAAAACAATCTACCAAGCTTGAGATCACGAGCTCGCCGGACTCACCACCACGCTCGTGTTCAATAATTCTTTGTGATGGCAGATGTGTGTGTGATGGTGGGGAGATAGTCTGCACAATGCCTTCGACCCTGGAAACCAAACTGGAATCTAGACTTTTCATAAAAGAATGTACTCGTACATCTAGACTATTTATTTTTTCTTGAAGCCAAGATTCCAGCTTATCATTAAGATTTAAAAAATTTTCATTAATAGTTTCAAAATTTAAAATTGCATCATTTTTAACGTTACGTTCAATATTACAAGTTAACAAATCCACCCTGTCCCTGAGCATTTTATTCTCATCAACCAGCGCGGCCTGATTTGCCCGAATTTCTACCAACACTGAATTCTGGCTTTCAATTTTTTTATTAATTTCATGTAAGCCATCACAGATATTTTTAACCAAAAATTCAATTGTTGGTATTGAATTTAATGTCTTCTCTACTTGATCCAGCTTACATAAAATTTTTTCATTTGTTACAGACCGCACCGAATTGACTTGAGACAGTGCAGAATTAAAAAAATTTTCCGGAGCCGAGCTAATCGTGCCACCTATATTAAAACTACTAGTCTTTTCGCACTCTCGTATCTCACTCTCATCATCTTTTTTATACATTATATTTGGCGTACTTGCTTTTGCAAGTGTTGATGAGAGTGCAAGATTTTCTACGCTAATATCCCTTGATTTTTCCTTTTCCCCTTCCCTTTTTCCTTCCCTATCTATTTTCGCACTCGGTTTTGGGCACGTTTCACAGATGTAATTTATTAATTTTTTAGGTGTTGTAAACGTGCCACCTGCATTTGGAATGCTATGCCTAACGCCTTCAATTAATGCCCATTTATGACATGTATCATGAAATATACGATTACAGGTTTTACATTTTATCAATACAGAATTTTTTCTTATATTTCTTTTACACTTTATACATGTTTTTCGGTCCATTTTCGCCTATTTTCGCCACCCTATTCTCGACCAGAATTATTATTTGTTAAAAAAGTAACTATAAAAAATTGCACGAGCTTAAAATAAAAATAAAATTAGAAATCCCGGAATTTTGCTTAAATTAATTGTTAAATTAAATAAAATTATGAGCACCGTAATTAAAAAACATTTGTAAAATTCAAAGATATAAATAGATAAAAAAAAAAAAAATTTAAATTTAATTGTTATAATTATATTGCACTCGTTAAGAATAATACTGAAAATTGCATTAAGTTTAAGATTTAAATAGAATTTATTATAATTATATGAAAATAAAAAAAAAATTCAATATAATAAAGTGATTTACTCTAAATATATTTACTATGAATTAATAATACTGAATTAATAATACTGAAAACTACACTAAATTTTAAATTTTAAAAAATTTAAAAAATTTAAAAATTCAAAAATACTGCGCTCAAAACTCCATTATATTTAAAATATGCTGCCATCTCTTGGGTGGACGGTGAATTTCCAGATGATAACAGGTGCTCGGCCAATCAGTCAATTAATTAATTAGTGACATCTATCAATCTAATTCGAAACCTCCTAATCGAATATATTGAAAAGCAAGGTTTGCTGCCACGTGGTGAACTAACCTCAAATCGAAGTGTTCGCGTACATTAATTGGAAAAATGATGTGCACCTTTCAAAAATCCGATGTAAGAGCAGCAGCCAGTGGAGAATAGTGCAGCGAGGTATAGAATAGCATATATGAAACAGAAGGCAATAGGCAGCAAGCAAAGCAGCAGCAGAAATTTGTGTCAGTCAATCTCTCTCTCTCTCTCTTTCTCTCTCTCTCTCTCCTCCAGCTTGTCGTGTGATGTAATGGCGACAGCAGCAATGACTAGCAAGTGTTTGAGGCAAACAGAAATCGGTCTACCTGGCTCAGTTTTATCGAGCCCAGCTGATATGCTCGATGTAGCGGAAGCCAGCAGTAGCCCGAACTGTCTGCAATAGAATTTTACTCACAAGGGAGTAAGAAATTTATTAGTATTAATGTTAAAGCAAGAGCGTGAGGTGGAAGCGTCTGGCTTGCTTTACTTACCGGAAGAGAGAGAGAGAGCGCGCTATAGTGCACGTATAGGCGCGAGAGAGAGCGCTATACTGGCATGTGAGTGCGAGAGAGAGCGCACCATGCCAGTGCTATAGGCGCGAGAGAGAAGGAGCGAGGGATAGCAGCGGATGGAAGCATGTAGGAGCAAGAGAGAGCGCGCTTAGGCTAGAGTAGCGCGAAGAAGATTGCTGGTTGAGAGGGAGAGAGAACGAAGTGTGCAGCGTACGGGAGCATGTAGGAGCGAGAGAGAGAGAGAGAGAGAGAGAAAGCGCGCGTCAGTCACCAGCATGGAAAGTATTGTCGGTAGAGTGAGAGAGAGAAGAAGGAGGAGAGCGCACGCGCTGCCAGATCTCTCGTTCAGGCCATGCTGTAAGAGAAGAAAAAAAAGAACAATCACTAGCAGCCAAAAGGTTGGGGGCGCTAGCGTCGATTGTCGGCCAATGAGCGAGGAGATAATTACGAGTTCGAATCTGGCGCCAGCCGCGCCGAACGTGGTAGCCTTGACCCTAGTGGCTTATCGAGCCAATCAAGATAAGAGAAGCAGGTCAAGGCCCCGGTAATTGGAGCAGGTCGATACTAGATCAGTATCGACCAATAATCAGAGGCCACGAGAATAGAAGCCGGAAGAAGAAGGACTTTGAGGCGAAGAAGACGCTTCGTCTCGCCCCATTTCGCAGACAGCAGCAGTAGCAGCCAGGCGCTTTTTCAAATTGCCTTACCAATTTTCGTGTGTGTGCGAGGAAGTTGTGCCATGTGTGGACGACGACGCCGCTCAATTCTTTTCCTTGGAGTATTTTTGCGAGGTCCAGGGCAGCGGATAATTCATATGCAGGGTTTCCCCGAGCGGAGGAAGAAAAGTAAATGGGTTAATTCGGCCTGTGTGCGAATGCTAGTTCGGCAGGCCCGCGCCATTATATCTCTCTCTCGCGCGTTCGGCGTCGTTCTGTGCCGCCATTAGTGGACATCGTCGGTCGCGTTCGGTACCATCACGAGCGGGAAAGAAGAGAGGCCGAAGGAGCGAGGAGGAGGTCGAGAAGACCGCAGTTACTAGTTTAAATAAATAAAGATCAACATTTATTTCGTCAATTAACCGTGTTGCGTTTCCGTGACCCTTGGCGACGTTCCTTTTCCCCTCGCATGCCGTCGTTGTGTCGTTAGTGTATGTTCGTGTAGTCGATTCTTGTGAGCCGAGTTCAAGGCAGCCGAGAGTAAGGAGATTGGCATCGTGGGTTTCGTTCCAGGTTTCGTCGGCGTCTATCCGCGAATTTCCTCTGGGAGAGAGGGCTCAATAGCCGGGAGAAAGGGGGATTTCCAGGCGCCCTTTTAATAGAAAATCGGCAATCCCAAATGGGTAAGTTAGGTCATTGGTGCGGATCTCGTGGGGAATCGCACCCCGGATCAAGCCGGATCCGATAGCGTTTTCCCCGGGAAAAACAACCGACACAAAATTAAATAAATAAACATTTAAAAATGTCGTCGAAAGACAGGCGCTCTAGCCAATGTTTTAAGCATTTGCGCTCAATTGCAGAAAAGCCGGAGGAGGAAAGTCCGGAGCAAAAACTAAATGAATGGCGTGAAGCAGTGACCGAAGAGTTACGACTGCTAGAGGAGCGTCAAAATCAGTTAAACAATAAATACGATAAAATTTTCGATCCTTCAGCCTCGCCAAAAACACAAGTGGTGCAAGTTGAAATAATAAATTGCGATTTAACGGAAAGAATCAATTATATCTCCGATAAATTGGAAGGATGCTTTAATCAAATAAACCCGGGGAAAAATTTACCATGCATAATTATATACAATTTTATATAAGTGCTTGTATATAACTATACATAATTATATATGGATATTGTCTCTATGTAATTGTACACGATGATATATAATTATATATGATAATATACGATTCTATATAACCATAAACAATTATATATAATATTTAACCGTGAAAAATAATGCATAAGCACAAAAGATATTTATTTTATTTATTAAATTTTAACCTTTGAAGAGATTTTATTTTGTTCAAATACTAGATATTTGAACTTTCAAAAAAATTTTTTGCTCAAGAGGAATTCGGATTGAACTTATACCCGAAGCGCTGATTTTCCTCTTGCAGGGGCATATAACGGGTCGCCACCTAGCAGTAATTATGCGCAGTACATCAAAAAGCATAACATATTGTAAACAGTTATGAATAGTCATGCATGGTTATATATGACTTTGTACAATTATGTATGATTTTTTATAACTATATATAACTATACTCAGCTGCGTATGAAAGTACGTAAGTGAAATTGAAAACTTTTGAATTGAAAATTATATACATTATATATAGTTGCATATAATTATTTATGATCATATAATTATATATATAAATGCATTCAATCGTATATAGTTATATAGAGACAATATACGTATATAATCTCATATAATTATACATGATTACATATAATCATATAAGTTTTAATATAGGATTATATATGGTTATATATAATTATATATAATTCATTTTTACCCGGGAAGTCTTTAAATAATATCATAGAAAATATAAAAACCGAAAATGTAACGTTAAAATCCGATAATGAAAGTTTAAACAAAAAACTAAACGATTTCGTTGATAAAATCGTAGATTCGGATGATTTAAAAGCTCTAAAAAATTATTGCTTAAATCAGTTGGATCAAGTAGCAGAAAAGGGCGAACTCGAGATACAAGAACTTAAGTTGCAGATAGAAAAATGCGGGAAAACGCATAAAATTCGATTTGCCAAAATTCAAAGGCTTAGATTTTGAAAGGCCGATGAAATTTTTATCGAACCTAGATAAATATTTAACCTTGACCAAGCCAGATGCAGATGAATTACCGTGCCTAATATCCCAGTCACTGGAAGAAGCCGCACAAGAATGGTGGTTTCTTTAACAAGATGACGTAGAGGATTACGAGGATTTAATAAAACGTTTAATAAATATTCGTCGAATGAAAAAGACGAGAAAAAAGAAAGGACTCCGTATCAAAAATATCAATTTAATAAAGATATAAGGGGGGGGCAAGAAAGCCACTCCATAAACGCTATGAAATATGATAACAAGAATCATATTAATATGCATAAAAATCGTGAGACTAAAAGAACAGATCAGGCTCACGTAAAAACTCGTTTCAAAGCTAACGAAAAATTCAAGAATTATAATAAAAGCAGCGCGAATAGATTTAAAAACGCTGATAAATCAATAAGTTTAAACGAGAAAGCAGAGCTCGATAAACTCTTGCTAACTATTAATGACGAGTCGGAAAACTAGAAACAGTCGTGGATAGCGAAGAGAAAATAATTCATAACAATCACGAAGACGAAATAAATATCGCGTCAATATTCGAAGATCCTCGAGAGGAGCTGACACACGATGACGAGCCAGGGGGCATAAATGTAAAGGTCATACACTGTCCTGAAATTTTAATCGAAATTGAAGGAATTAAAGTAAACGCTTTAATAGATACAGGCAGTGAGATAACTTGCCTATCGGAAAATTTCTATTATAATAATTATGAAGTATTAAAAAATCGTCCAACCTTACCTATAAGCGGTAAAATAATTAAAGGAGCCACAGGAGCAAAATCAGCTCGGCTAAAAATTCAAAAATTGTTAAGAACAAAATTCGGGAATTCGAGAACGGATCTTATCTATGTTATAGTGCCAAAATTAATTAAAGAATGCATTATTGGTTATGATTCATTAAAATCTTTCCAAAGGCTTATCGATACTAGAAGTAATATAATAAACCTTTCGATTAAAAATAATTATGAACAAATTCAATATGTGGGCGTGTCAATAGATTCAAATGAATACAGCGCAATGCACATCGAATGGAATGAAAACTTCGATATAGAAGCATTCCGATTTAAAGATAATCGTGAAAATAAAAGCGATAAATATGAAGAATATGACGATTCGTATAAAATCTCAATAAAAGAGATTTACGATAAAGTCAACTCTTACGAAAATATTAATACTAATAAAAAAAAGGAAATTATTAAACTAATAGTAAGGTATAAAGAAGTATTTGAAAAAAGACCGGGATTATTAACAAATTATACGCATTATCTAAAACTAAAGGACGACAGTCCTTTTTTTACTAGGCCGTATCCAATTCCTATCGCTTATAGGGATAAAGTTAAAGAGGAAATTGATAAAATGTTAAGATTAAATATAATAAGACGATCGTCAAGTCATTATATAAATCCGATAGTAACAGTTAAAAAGAAAGATGGCTCAGTACGCTTATGTTTAGATGCGCGAAAGTTAAATGAGCGACTCATAAACGATTATAATGCACCGCCAGAGGTTGAAGAAATTTTTGTGCGATGTAAAAAGAAAGAATATATGAGTACGCTAGATTTAACTAGCAGCTATTGCCAAATTCCGCTAGCAGAAGAAAGCAAAAAATACACAACATTTATGTTCGACAATCGTGTAAATGAATTCAATGTAGCAGCATTCGGAATCTAAACAAGTTTGGCAGCTCTTACTCGTGGATTAGATATAGCTATTCACGACTTAAATGAATTCTTAATTGCATTTATTGACGATTTGTTTATAGTATCCGAAACTTTTGAACAACATTTACATCATTTAGGAACTCTTTTTGAAAAATTATTAAAGAATAATCTCAGATTAATTTTAAAAAATCAAATTTTGCACGAAATAAAGTCCATTTTCTAGGACATATTATATCAGCTGACGGTTTAAAGCCAGAAACCGATAAAATAGCTTCTATAAAAAATTTCACTGCACCTAGAAATGTTAAATAATTGCAAGCATTTCTAGGGTTTGTAAATTTTTACACAAAATTCGTTAAAAATTACTCGATGCATCTAGCACCATTAATAAGTCTATTAAAGAAAAATCCAAAATTTAAATGGGAAGCAGAGCTTCAAACTGCTTTTGAAAATATTAAAGCTTTATTCGACAAGAATTTAATAGTAAAATTCGCAGATCCGAGTAAATCATATATTTTGACGACAGACGCGAGCGACCTTGCGATCGCGGCTGTCATATCACAATTGAACGATCAAGGTGAAGAAGAAATAATTACTTTTATTAGCCGAACTTTAAAAGGCAGTGAAAGTAGATATTTCACCACTGAAAAGGAAATGCTCGCAATTGTTTGGGCGATTAAGCGTTTAGATACATATTTGCGAGGGGCAAAACGTATTGTCGTACGTACGGACCACGAAGCCTTGACTTTCCTGAAAAGCTGCAAATTTACCAATGCCAGATTACAGCGATGGAATTTATCGCTACAGGATTATGAAATCGAACCAGAACATTTACCAGGAAAGAAAAACAATGTAGCCGATTATTTAAGCAGGCCGCACATATGCGAAAATGAGCAAAATTCAGATTCCGAGATAAATATAGCAGCAATACTAAGTATTTCACCGAATAAAGAAATTAATAGATTGTTTAAAAATTTCATTAAACTACAAAAAAAAGAAAAATTTATAACAAAGCTAAATGAACGGATGAATTATGATGCGAAGATTAAAAAGCGCTTCGAAATTTCGAATGAACTCATGTGTAAAATAACTTTCGATAAACTTAAAGTAATTTTACCAGAAAAAATTATCAAACCACTTATATTAAATTTACACGAAATGTATGGTCATATCGGACCAAAAAAGATTTATTGTATTATAACGGAACGATTTTTTGCGCTAAAATTACGCAAACAAATACAAGCATTGTTAAAAACATGCGATACATGTCAACGTACGAAATACTTGACGATTAAGTACCAAGAATACATGCAACCGATTTTAGTTAATGAGCCGCACGATTTATTGTCAATAGATTTTTTCTGTCCTTTACCAACGTCAACTGCAGGTGTAAAGTACATATTGACAACTGTAGACGTTTTTTCTAAATTTGTAGTATTTTATGCGATTAAAAAAGCTAACACCATCGCGGTGATAAATAAAATTTTCAAACATTACATACAAACTTACGGAAAGCCGAAAGCGATTGTATCAGACCACGGCACACAGTTCACCACGCAGAGTAATGTCATCGAGCGAGTGCATCGCGAGCTCGGAAGATTTTTCCGCACGATGGTCGGTGATAAATATACCAGCTGGGCGAGATACTTGAAATTAATTCAAACAATAATAAACGAAACTAATCATGAGACAATGGGATTTATACCTTGTGAAATCTTTTTAGACAAAAAACCAAATAGATTTTGGGATAAATATTTAAATCTACCTGCTTTAAACGAAATAAATATTGAAAGAAAAATCTTTTTAGCTCGCGAATACATGCACAAGAGATTAAGAAAGCGAGCGGATAGAGCGAATAAAAATAAGAAGCATTTTGTATTTAATATAGGAAATAAAGCGTTAGTAAAAGCTTTAAATGTATCAGATGCTATTGAAAACAAAATTGCGAAATTTTTCGAAGTGTACAAAGGACCTTACACTATAAAAGAAAAGGTTAATTTAGATACTTATTTATTATATGATGAAGTTTCGAAAAAAGATCGTGGAAAATTCCACATTTCGAAGCTAAAACTATATCATTCTGAACAAAGTGACTACATAACAATCAAAAAATTTTTTTAAACTGATTGTTACACATTATATGTAGATTTAGAACAATATGAAATTATAATAATTAACAAGATTATAAAACAAGCGCAAATAATCAACAATATGAGACAACTAAGATTTAGAAATGTGTTAAATTGTTTTCTTATGATAAATAAGCGTATAATCAAACTGTAATTCGCCTGTAATCGAACCGTAACAATTAAATGGCACAAAGCACAGATCAATCGAAACAATATGTTCAACCATAACAATTTCCTCGAATTCCAGAGATTCATAAATCCGGAATACACTGGACATGTACTCGCGACTACCGAGCGTCGTGAAAAGAAAAACCATAACATCACGCGCGCGATCTAACCCGAGCTTACCCCTCTGGTCACTCGGAGCGCGGAAACATATGGAAAATCAAGGGTATAAATACAGGCCTAAAATCAGACGAAAATCGGTGCTTTTCAAAATTTTGAGTAGCAAGGACCTCGAGTTTGTCATTTTTCGTGAACATGAACGCAGCGACGCAGACGGAGCCGATGGGCTGTCGCGACGTAGCAGTGCAGTGCAATTCGCAAAAATTGGGTGCAAAGTGGGACCAACAAACAATCAAGTGCATATGGGTAATCAGCGCAACTTGCGCGAAATGGAAGTCAGGAACTGGGAGTTACGCTGGGGGAAGAGCGGCCCAAGCGAGGCCAAAGTTCCGCAGCCAGATGACGCAGACAAAAGCGTTACAACAAAGCACAGGAGTCAAAAGGAAGTCCGCGACCACAACCAAAATAGTAAAGAAGATGCGCAAGGTCGAGCGAAAAATAATCAAAGTGAGGGCGGAGATAGAAGAGCAGAAACGGCAACTGGACATGCCGCTCATCGATCTGGGTGAACCAGTTACCCCACCGTCGATTCCGAAGGACCTCAGCATCCACGTGTCAGAGGACCTCATCAACCTTATGGACGAGGTGGAGACTTTAACCGAGGCTCAACCCGAACAAACGGCGGAAGAGGCTCATTTGTCCTGGGTCGATTTGGAGGAGTGGGCGCAAGCCTTATAAAGAAAAGATACCGTCTGTTTCATTGAATAGTTTTAGTTTTTTTTTATACGTCGCTTTTTAAATAAATTGTTTTTTCTTTTCGCTAAGAAAGTTTTCTTTGTAATTAATCAGCCGTTCTGCATGTTACGTTTTAATACATAGTGCGTTTAATTTTACTTTTTATTTTTAATTTGTCTTGTGTGACTTTAGTCTGTAGATCGCTTATTATTTTGTTTGTTCTAGTTACTTTATTTATATCAGTTTAGGGGTTAATATAAAATATTAAAATTTTCATTTTGTTTTCAATTTAAATATTTTATTTGGGGGGCAGATGTAACACACACATGTGTTAGAAAATAAAATAAATTAAACGAAATAATAAAAGCAATTTAAAGTAAATGATTATTAAAGTTAATAATGCACGAAAATTTAATTAATTAACTATTAATAAATCGCTTACACTCCACTCATACAAATAATACAATAAAAGTATTATTCGATTTAAACTTAATTAAAGAAATTAGAATATTATATATAAAAGCGAAACGTAGTGAGTGCGAGAGAGAAGAATGCGAGCGCCAGATGTGCGATTCAAGCACACACACACGCGCGCACACAACCAAGCCGCGAGGTGTTCGCGAATATCAAAGCTAAACCGTCGAGAAGAGAGGGAAATCGCCAGATGTCCGCGCCACAAGAAGACTATATAAGCGCGCATAAATCTCGATCGAGGGACACTCTTGTATCAGCTCTTCTCGATTAATATACTTACTATCTAATTTAACATTCCTTTTTTCATTTTCCGAATACCCTCAAGGCTCTGCCGATTAGTTGACCGCTTATTACAAGCGCCAACGAACCCGTGCAGAGTAATTCTTATAAGAGTACTCCTACTTCACGGCTGGCCTGGAGACCATTGCGTTCTCCGGCGAACCCGCTGTGCTTTAAGTAGTACCATACGCTAGTAAAGCGAGTAAGCATTGCGCTTCTCGCCAAACTTAGCGTATAGAAGTATAGATAATAACTCCTTCACGACTCATTGCGTGGTCGTGAAGGGACTTATTTAGTATAAGAGAATCGTTTCTGTTATTGTAAGAATCACGTCCTACATGTCATAATTTCAATTTTGTAATAAATAAACGTATTTTAAATGAGAATGACGAGGGCCTTAAAATAACTATTCGACTGCCAATGCCTCAACATGAAGTGGCTACACTCTACACATGTACCGGTACGCTGGCTTAATAATGGATAGATCAATTAAGACAACAGTTTTTCCAGATAAACTATTTTTATTTTATGACAAATAACAAGCGTAAAAATATATTTACCGTCTGCTAAATCTATAGAAAGCAATTGCGTTACATCTGGTAACAATATTTATTGATCTATCACAAAATAATCCAAATTCTTGGAGATACTAATTGAAATCAACATAATTCTTATTATTAATCCTTAAACATTGTCGTAAAAAACATTGGTTCTTTTTAGTCTTCAAAAACTGCACAATGTTTACGAGATAATAATTTTTTTATTGCAGATAACACTAAAAATAATCTACTGCAGACCTACATTTCGTATAAGCTTTAAATGTTCGCCAAATTAATGATCACTCGCCTGGTTAAACCTTATACGTACATACGTTGATTTAGAATAACTATTTAAAATAATAATTACGGGGCCTTAAAATTTTTATTGGAAAGCTTTAAAATATATTTACCGCTTGCTAAATCAATGGAAAACTATTTCGATACATCTAGTAACAATATCCATTGATTCAGCATTTAATAATCTAGCTTTTTGGCGATATATATACAATTGTAGCTATGAATTCTTGAACATGGCTGTAAAAAGCGATGGTTATTTTAAGCCTTTAACGTCTGAGGAATGTTTAAGAGATAATGATTTTTCATTGCAGATGATATTTGTCATACACTACAGTAACCCTCTGTTTTGTAAAAGCTTCAGGTGTATGCTAAATTAATGGCTATTCGCCTGGTTAGACCTAATAGGTACGTCCGCTAATTTAGTATAATTATTTAAAATAATAATTGCGCTGACTTAAAACTTTTATTGAAAGCATAAAAGTATATCCACCGCCTGCTAAATCAATGGAAAACTATTTCCATGCATCTGGTAACAATATCCATTGATTTAGCACTTAATAATCCAGCTTTTTGGCGGTACATATACAATTGTAGCTATGAATTCTTGAACATGGCTGTAAAAAGCGATGGTTATTTTTAGCCTTCAACGGCTATATAAGAAAAATATGTTTTTTATTATATCTGGATATGTGAGGAAAAGGATATTAAAATGTTTTTTCCTTAACTTTAAACATAACTTTATTTTACTACTGTATCAACAAAATGTGTCTATAAGACGTCATCCGACTTTCCGAAGCTCTATGTCTGTGCTAAAAACCATTTGATTGAAAAACGAAAAAATACATGCCAATTTTTTTCGATCTCTTATCTGATATAGTTAATTGAATTTTTTATGCAAATTCGTAATTAGTGTTTGTTTTACCTTGTTCGTAACTTATGCCTACGATTTACTATCGAATGCAGAGTCTTCACATGTACCTATCTATATAATAACTTGTTTGCTTAAGACACATTATTTATTATTTTGTCTTAAATGTGTTTTTGCTCTGAGTGAGCCAGAAGTACGCGCGGGAGGAGTACGGTGCTACGACCACATAGAGGAAGGAGACTTTTTACACCCCTTTCAATTCTCGGAGGGTGATCTCCAAGAGCAAAAAGCAGGTCGACACATCCGAGACTTCTCCGAGGAGCATTCGAGGATGCGAGCTGCAAAGTTCATTTCGATCCACGTGACGATTTTTTTTTTTTTTTTTTTTTTTTTTTTGAAAGGCCGAGGAGGGGAAGATCTTCGAAAAGAAGCCCAAGATGGAATGGGCAGTGCCGGATTTGTACCGGCTAAAAACCCCTCCCCGTTTGGGTAACCAACCTTAAGGTTATAGTCCCCGAAAGTGAAGAAATTGTAGAGAAGGAAAGAGTGTAGAAAAGGGGTGAGGCTGCGGTGGGTACGGTGGCCTTCTCGCCACGAAAAAGGGGGCGAGGGAGGCGCTTAAGCATGTAGCGTAAAGTATATGAGCCGAGAGGCGGTTGATTTTATTTTTATTTTATGTGAGTGTGAGAGAGTGTGTGTTGTGT
>UELU01147515.1:0-10337 GCA_900490025.1 Megastigmus dorsalis
GAAAAAATACATCGAAATCACTTCGTTATGATAATTTCTAGGTGCATTTTAGCCCTTTAAACATGAGCTGAAAACAGCACTATTAAGCGCTCCCGCGCCGCGCTTGGAGAGTTGATGTGAATCGCCTCATATGTAATTAATATTTTATTATTAAATTTTTTTCATTTCAGATTTAGAAATGAAAATCAACCCTCTAAATGTTATAATTTATTATTAGCTTACTTTCAAACTCTACACATACCTGAAAGTAAGACAAGTTATAAAGAGATTAAATTGTCGAAAACAATTAAAAGCATTTTAATAGATTCAGTAAATGATTTCAATGAGGTTGATATGATTGTTGAAGATACATTGGATTTTCAAGAAGACTACAAAGATCATGATGCAAAAATAATAGAGGATGAAGTTCAACACCACATTCCTGACCCTTTCGAAGCACCCACAGATTACTGTACAGAACAAAATGAAGATATTGATTTTGAATATAAACAAAGAGCCGTGGAATACTGGAGAAGTAGCAAAAAAAAAAGAAAAATCTGAGTGTTGAAAGTGTACATAACAAATTTTAAAAAGTTAGATCTTTGAGTCAGTTGAAATGTTGGGCTCACACACTTAATAAAGGAGGTACTTATAGAGAGAAAATTGCAAGAATTTGTCAGTAGACTCTGGATAATTTTAAAGCATCACTAGATGCTGGCTACATTATTCATGATCGTGATCTATGTCGGTGGGCATTACAAGCTCAAAAGGACATAGGCTCAGAAGACGTGAGATTTCAAAATTCGAAAAAGTGGCTTTCGAAATTCAAGACAGCTTATAGAATAGTATCCCGGAAAGTAAATAAGTTTTTAACCAAGAAAACAATAGAAAGTAATTCAGAACTAATTACTAAAGCAGATTCGTTTATTGCTGACGTTAAAGCAGGCATAGGAGTAGTTGGAATTCATAATGTGTAAAAGGAGAAAAAGAAGTACAGTGTTTAGTACAGTCAGTTTCATCGACGACGCACAGTTATACTATACAGCCACTTATATCAGCTGCAGGAGAATTAATATCACCACTCTTTTTAGTTTTGAAGGAAGCTAGCGGTGAGTTTGGACCTGTTGTTGAAACCAGTTTATTTTGACCGGAAAACGTATACGTAGAAGCATCTAAATCTGGAAAGTTGACCACAGGTATATATATTTTCATCTAGTTACAATTAACGTCATGATAAACAAATTTACAAATGAGATTTTTAATTTTAGACCTCTTTAAAATATGGCTGCAAAAAAATATATTTCCCCAACGTAGGCTCCAATACGATGCTGTTACTTGACTCCTGGAGCGGTCATTGTGATAGAATTATAGAAGAGACGACACCGAACAATAAAATTATAAATGTCAAAAAAATACCGACTGGGACAACGGGAAAAATTCGGCCACTTGATGTTTATGGATTTCGCATATGGAAGAACTTTTCCGGCAATTTTCAGATATTGTAACATTGATGAATTATGATTTGACTTTACATAAAAGAAATTACATTATTAAACTTCAGTCATTAGTCCATAACCAACTATTTTCACCAAGATATACTAATCTTTTTAAATATTCCTGGTTCAAGAGTGGTTACATCACTGAAAAACCAGAATATTTTGACAATCCTGCTGCTTATGGTTTTGATGATTCCTGCAATACACATTGTGAAATAGAAGGGTGCAAAAATGTGGCTATTATACGTTGTAGTTGGTGCCAAAAATCATTATGTTTTAACCACTTTTATGAAGAATATCATTATTGTAAGAAGTACAGTACCGCTCAAAAGTTCGATAACACTATAAAAAAAAAGGTGAGTAAAAAAAGAGCTATATCTTGGGAAAGAAACGTCATATAAAAATTCTAAACAAAGGATTTTAAAGTATTCGTGAAAACCTTTCAAAATCGATGTCTTAGAAATTTTTCGCAGTATTTTATCATATTAAAAAATTAATTTGAAAAAAAATAAAATAACGAATTTTTTAAATTATAGTTTCGTTCAAATAATTTTTAGACTACATAGAAAAAAATTTAAAAAAAATATATGTTAAAGTACTCTGAAAGAGCTTTCATTTTCATATTTTAACTTTTTTTTCTCATTATAACGCTTGAAAAAATATCATGTAAAAAAAGTGTTGAAAGGAAATTCTAAAAATTGCATTTTAAAATACTCGTCCTAACCTTTTAAAATCAATTATTATTAATATTTGGAGAGTTTTTTGTCATATTTAAAAAACTCTCCAAATATTAATAATAATTGATTTTAAAAGGTTAGGACCGGGAAAGCGAAGAATGCTTCGGCTGCCGTCGGATCGCGGAACGCGGTGTAACGGCTTACGGTGCTTACTGTGCCGGATTTTGTTTTCCTTTGTCGATTACGTTTTAGTTGCCTTTAGCATCAAGCATTAACTTTACTCGCGCGAAAATTTATTTTTAACACGATACTCACTACCTGAGTACTTACGAGTGTAACCGTTGTCTCTTTCACCTCGCCCGTATACAGCGGATTTTTTTTATATACCGCTCGTTGAACTGGCTCGTCGCGAGTATTTGCGTGCCTTTTTCTCCCGGGGCTATTTTATTTCGTTTCGTGTTGCGATTGCAACAGACAGCTCGGAGAGACACGTGTGCTCACTAGAAAGCGCGAGCGATGGCAAACGGAGGAAGCGATCTTGCGACTCGTTAGGTGTGCGAAATCATTTTATTTTTGTATGTGTAAATTATTACACGAATTTTTCGGGCATGGCGAGCCCCTAAATTACCTTTTTTTCTTTTTTTGCAGGTGCCTTGTAGGCGCGATATCCGCCGATATGAGGCGAGAAGTTTGCCGACGGACTAGAGTTGCAGCCCCGTTAGCAATTCGCACTACTCGCTTTTTGGTAAAAAGCACCCGCCAGGAAATTTATTGCTTCCTCTTCGCAGTAAAAATTTTTTTGTTAGAGTTTCCCGTGCAGTGCCTCATTTTCCGCACTTATTTCGGCCAGGAAAAAGCAATAAGAACGATATGCGAATGAATTGTCGATATAATCGCTGGCCGTCGGATCGCAACTTCGTGGAAAATCCTTACAGTACGAAAATACGTGTCATGAGACTTATTGTAGATATAATTTTTAGTCGGATCGCGACTCAGTGGAAAGATATCTTAGTACCTGAGTCGCATGAGTTCAAACTCCGCGGGGAAAAAGACGTTTTTTGTGCCTTTTGCACTACGTATATTTTTCGTCTGCATAAAGACGGCTGATTATAAATTGTCACGGCAGCCGCGCAGACAATCTATCTTTTGCAAAAAATTTTTTCTCTTGGAATTCAGTTGTTTTATTGCCTCTTCGTAAGCGATAGCATTGGACATTTTTTTGTTTCCCTGTCTTTCTCATTTGTTGCCTTGGTGGTGCACGGTGTTTTTTTTTTTTTTTATATGCACACGCTCTCCGTTTTATTGCTTGGTCAAGGTAGCTACTTTTTTGGCTAGGCTACGATTAGACTTTTTTTCGTGCTCTATAGTGTTGATCGAGCGACGGCAAACGAAGAGCCGAGAATTTCGCGAGCCGTCAAGCGTGACTTCTTGCGCTTATTTAAGATGGATTTATTATTAAAATATATTAATTATTTTAACCGTATTGCGAATTTCAATTTTGTGCCTCAGCGGTGTGGATTGGATAGGTGAGGATTTTTTTTTATAAGCACCAACTAATTCACTTTTAACTTTGCTTCCTCAATCCACGCCTTCAGTCGATAAATACCTGTATCTTCCGCTTGAGAATTCACTCGCGTTGAGAATTTTCAGTATCGACATTTTTTTCGTCTTCCCCGCTTGAGATGTTAAACTTTTTTCCTCACGTTGAGACGTCTGCATCTTGTAAGAAGAAAAGGACGTATTTTTTTGACTCTTGAGTCTTTTTTTCTCGCGCTGAATTTTTATTTATTGAAGTAGATTTTTGTCTCCGCTTGAGTCGGTTAAAATTTTTGTTTCACCCTCGCGTTGTGATGTTCGCATCTTTCAAGAGCAAGTAGACCTTAAACTGCCTCTAGCCTTTTGGCGATGTATTTTGTTGGCGCTTGAGACCTTTTCTCGCGCTGAATTCTTCTTTGTTGAGATAAATTTGTGCCTCCGCTTGAGATGTTGAAGTTTTTCGCTCGCGTTGAGACAAGGTTTGGGTTCCTGCAAGAGGAAATGGACGGAAAACAGCCTCTACCCTTACGGTGATGTATTTTTCCACGCGCTTGAGACATTTTCTCGCGCTGAATTTTTTAAATAGACTTAATTTTTTTCCTTCGCTTGAACTAAGTAAACTTTTTTTTGTTCGCGTTGAGAATATTTAGTTTTTTTGCCTTCCAGGCATACATTTAAACTTTTTTCTCCGCTTGAGCTAAGTAAACTTTTTTTGCTCACGTTGAGAATTTTAGTTTTTTCTGCCTTCAAGGCATACATTAAATTTTTTTATCTCCGCTTGAGTTAGCTTAGTTTTTTGATTTTGAGATCTATTTTCGTTTGAATAGTTTTTTGCCTCATCTTGAGTTGCGAGTCAATTTTTGTTTTTTTGCCTCCTAATCCGAAGCCGTGTATAATTTGATTTTTTGCCATGCCTTCAGGGGGGTGACAAATATCCCGCTTCACGAGAACCCATGACTTCGACTCAACTCTAACGTTTTTTTTTCGGTGGTTCAACTAGTCTAGCATTCTAGCTAGTTACTATAGTATAGCGTTTTATATTTTTTTTAACTCGTCAAGTATATGTCTATCTTCATGTGGTATACCTGTTGAGCTAAATACCCTTAGATTGTCAGTCAATTGATGCCTTGTTACTTTGAACCGTCAAGTACATGCATATCGATAAGTGGAAATCATATTTAGGTAGTACCCTGGGACTGTTAGTCAATTGATGGCTTGTTTCCATAGGACTAACGCTACGATTTGCTTATTTGACTTTTGCTTTTTTAGACCATTAAATTAGAGTTTTTAAACCGAAATTTCTTTACTTCGAAATCTCAAGAGGTAGGATAGAGCAGCAAGTAGACTTTCATCGGACCCAAGTGGTACGAGTCTTGTTAGAGTTTTAAATTTAATCAAGACCCAGGTTGTAGGTAAAAACGGAAATTAGTACGCGCGCTTGTCGTGTGGGCAGTTGAATGCCTCCCCGTACCTTAAAGGTAAACCATAAAGTATTATAACTTATATATGATAAAATATGTGCACACTTGTGCAATTGCCTTATCATTTTACTTTAGTCCGTGTAATATTAGAATCGAACAAAAAGTGCCTAGTCTCGGCTAAATAGGCACGATGTATATCATCATTTTTATTAGAATTTTTTTTTGAGTTGCGAGACCATCAGTGACAGCGAGCGAAATAAACCGCCTGCACTGCCTCAAAGCTTCTGCTTATTGTTAAAAATCGTTAATTTTTAAATGGCAGGCTTGGCCGCAACTGAGACGTGACTGGAGAAAAACCCTCTGGTTGCAATTTTTTTTTCTTTTTTCGTGCGTGTTAGGTGAGTCCTGCTGTTTTTCGTTTATTTTCAAAACGAAATCCCTCAAGCCTCGTTTAAGCGGGGGGGTTTGTGCACACTTACCGCACGAATTTAAATAACAAAAATGCCTTAAAAGGCAATACAAGCAGCCAGAAGGGATGTCCCTCCACTTCTCGTCTTGGGCCGTTTTATAATTAAGCGTTTATTTATTATTTTTCTTTCTCTTTTATGCCTACGCAAATACGCGTCGACGATTGCCGGAATCTTCTTTCAGGGTCAAGAGACAACGGATGATTCCGCTGCAACCTCCAGAATGCGCCGCTCTGTCGCTCAGAACATCTACAAATATTGCAGATGTCTTAGTTACGCATTCATAATTTTTTATCTATCCCCTTGCCTTTGCCTCCATGTCATCATTATTTGTCTTTTTTTTTAATTTTCTAAAAAGCACCCTTTTTTGGTATGTCAAAAAAGGGGCTTCTAAAATATTTTCTTGCCTTTACGGCATTCGAGATTTATCGGCTTTTTAATGACTCACTCGATTTGTCCACGAATTTAAATTCGCATTTGAGCGGAAAATTTCGAGAATATTGCCTGACGGCACATAATAGTCTCAGTATTTTTAGTTTAAAGTTGGAATATTTTAAAATCCAAATTATAATGGAAAATTCCACCACGAGATACTTTTAGCGAGACAGAAAAATGCGGAGCACAACAACATTCCCATGAGGTGCCTACCTACAGCGCACCAATTAGAGAGCGACGTGACAACAGCGCGACGGATGCTACGGGCCTCGACGGACTCTGCGACGCATGCCTAGACGACTTCTCTTTTGGCTGCCAAACGGACAACATCTTCTCCGGACTCTTCCGCGCCGCGTAGTTGCAATCTTCTATATCGCCTAAAAGTCCCAGTTTACGAACCGTGATAGCACCCGTGCCTTTTTATTGGCAGTGCTCGTTCGTTTTGAATTTATAAATTATTAACTTTTGATTTTAAAATTATAATATAACTGCCTCGCCTTCCCAGGCCCGATGCCTGATTAAAATCGTTTCGATACGAGCAAGAGCTACAAAGGGGTAGGATTTGTCTTAAGCGGTTTTACAGATTTTAATTTAATTTAATTTTTAATTTTTGTGTCTACGTTGTGTCTTTAACTCCGCGTTAGAGTGCCTTCGACCTCGCGCGTTTGTAGTTTTTTTTTTGTGAATTCACTTCTCGCACACGTGTCCGTAAGCTCGAGACTTGAGGTGGAGCAACGCTACATTTAGTGAGCCAAGCGGCTCAAAAATATTGTAAAGCGTCTTGCGTGCCTCTTCAAGGCGAATAAATAATTTCTTATTTCATTTAAAATGAATTTATAGTATTGTCACTTAAATAATTAGCGTGCCTGCGACCGGCTTTCGATAATGCGCTAGACTCATTGATTATATATTATTTATATCAATGAAAATAATATGCCTTCCGGAGGCACGTTTATTTTCTTTCATTATTTAATATTTTTGCATGGGTGTGTACGTGTCTGTCCCCAACCCGAAACTCAGCTACAAACACAAACGTCTCTGGCCGTTCGATCTAACGACTCTACCTCTGGTTAATCACGCATTCGATCACTTTGCCTTCAGTATCGTGAAAAATTCGAAAGATTAAAATTAATAATTAATCGAGTGGCACTGCTCGAGTTTAAAGTAATCATATTGAATAAATTTAAAATTACAGTGCCTGGCACCCTGATTTACTCTGCCTAGGCAGATAAATATTAAAGCCGTAATTAAAGTAATTTATAAAAGTTTGTACGAATAAGTAACCGTCTTTTGCCTTCTACTTATAAACGCGGGAAAGCTACCGAGTCCCTCCCACTCTCAGTTAAATTCCCCCGTTATATCGAAGTTCTTTGAGTCCATAATTTCCTGACGTAATGATTCTTACGATCACGACTATCCCACAAACATAAGAAACAAGGATACTTAGTGAATCCAGATTGCTGCCCTAAAATGACTGTCAAAATTTTTAGATCTCCGCAAACTAACCACTGTGTTCTGCATATTTTATTTTATTTAACACTAACTGAATATCTTCATAGCTCTCTTTAAGTTCTGTCGAATGTGCTAGCGGTATTGGTGCGTAGACGTCGTATAATGAAGTAACACTGCCTTCAAACTTCGCGTTGATGAATCCAAAAAAAGTCTCCACTCATCGTCTTTGTAAACACCAGGTGCTATTTCATCCATGAGTCCATTTACATCATTACAATGTTCTAATGAGGGTTCTTTTGACATCGTAAAGAATTGCCTGAATGTCTCCTCCCTATTATGAAAACTGTCTACTTTCACGTTTTTCTCCAACCAATTTTATCTTTCATAAATGATGTTAAATATTCTGATTTATCTTTCGGCAGACCTAGATTTCTCACGAGGTCATTCAATTGCTCCTTTGAAATTTGTTTTGGATCTTCATCTATCACATTATAAGGAGTAAAATCTTCGTCATCGTCAGAGAATGCATCATCGCTCTCTTCAAATTCCTCTTCATCAGAGACTACATTGTCACTTTCTTTCACTTCTTCATTGCCTGTTACGATCGGGGTGCTTGCTTAACGTGAGACTGCTTGTCTTTCATATTACCGGATGCTTGCTTAACGTTAGTCTCCGTGGCTCTCACATTACGGGGTGCTTGATTGGGTGAGTCCCCTTGCCTTTCAAGTTTTGGGCTAGTTGATTTGTTTAGGGGTATTCGACAGCCCCAGAGGGAGAAATTGTTGTTTCCATACTCTGAAAGAGCATCAGAGCAAGAGCAGACTTGTTGATCTGCCATACTCACTCTTGCAGTGATGGTATTAGAAATCCTGCTACCTCAGAATATGATGTAGATGGTGACACTGCCCGAAAAGGAATGTGTGGCATGATCCATCGTACGGTATCCTGAGGTATCGAAGCCAGCGTAGGCGCGCTGCTCTGCAGGGAGGCGTTAGGGAATATAGAATGAAGCCGTAGTGTGTCCGACGACGAGATGACTAATTCCTCGTCAAAGTCGGAAAGCCTTTAAACTTAGACCTAGGGAGGTATGAAGGTTATCACCCCTAGGACGGTGGACTCACCAGCGATCGGAGCTGGATCCCTAATGCGCGGGTACAAAAAAAAAATCATGGAACTTGAAGATAAAATAAAAAAGAACTCCTTTTCCAGATCCGAGAACACATTAGGTTCACCTCATGTTGACACCAGACCTTCAACATCAAAACACCTCTGTCCCAGGAATCCTGATATATTCTGTTATGTTTGTAGCAAACATATTCCAGTAATAAATAACCGCAGGAAAATCTCTGAAAAAATCAGCATAATATATAGTGTAACTGGTTCACCACACTTAAAACAAACAAGGATTAAATTATTATTTTTTTTTCAATTTCATTTAAGTATTTAACTATGAATCAATCACTATTTATTCATCAATAATCTACATTATATTAATTTGCGTGATGTGTTATGTGAGTGTTTCTGTAAAAATCCCCTTAATACTGTAAAAAATATTGCGCGATATTTTTTTTTATCAATAATTGGAATCGCATTATATCAACACTTGATTTGATGTACTTGATGTCATTCATTTTTTATTCATTTTATTTTTATGGGCTATCAAAGTGGGTAAAGAAGCGTACGTACGTACGTCGTACGTACGTACATATCCATTCTAAAATTAAGAAACTCTCTGTATAGTACACATATACATATATACATATATAATTTCATTTTTTATCACTTTCCTCTTCTTCTCTCTTTCTTTCCCCTCTCATTTTTCTCTCTCTCTCCTCTCTCTTACGCTATATATATGTACATAGATATACATAATATTATTTATTATTATTTTCCTCCCTCTTTACACTCCTCCTCTCTCCTCTCTCTCTCTTTCCTTTCACTCTCTTCTCTTTATCTATATGGTTTTTTTGTGGGGTTTTGATATATTATGGGGTTTTTAATTTTATGGGGTTATTATTTTTATGGGGTTTTTATTTTTTAAGGGATTTGAATTTTTTATGGGGTTTTGTTTTTTATGGGGTTTTTATTTTTTATGGGGTTTTTATTTTTAATGGGAATTTTATTTTTTATGGGGTTTTTATTTTTATGGAGTTTTTATTTATATGATGTTCGATTTTTTACGGGGTTCTCTTATTTGTTATGGTGTTTTCATTTTTTATGGGATTTTGATTTTTTATGCAAGTTTACTCTTAATACTGTAAAAAATATTGCGAGATATTTTTTTTAACAATAATTGTAATCACATTATATTAGCACTTCATTTGATGCTCTTAAGGGGAAGCGGTAGCGATAGAATCCGTTCTTCGCCACGCTGTTAATGGCGGCGCCCGCGTCAGGTGACGGGTTGAGAGATAATAATTTATTATAAAAAAAATAACGAGTCACCACAGAAAAACAGGGCTGAGCGGCGTAGCTCTCACAATGCGGCACTAGGGAACACCATTACTTTTTACGCAGGATGCGTAATTTCGGCCTGCAATTGGAACAGGCCGTGGAGGTGGCTGACAGGTCCCAGCCGCCATCACGCGTAAAGGTACTAGATGCGCTGTGGTGCCGCGATTCTCGACGGTAAAAGGAGAGGGGGAAGAGCGCGACGGGTGTAGTACGGTGTGGTTCAGGATCGTACACCACAGATGGCGCAGCCTGAACTACAACTGCGGGGATTTATATGCGTGAAACGATATGGCTGTCAGCATCACGCCGGCCGGGATTGTGCAATGTACAAGTCTGATAGAGCGTAAAAGCTTATTTACACAGAAACGTGTGATAAGTAATATAAAAATAATTTTAAAAGCATGCAATAAAAGAAAACTT
>UELU01147516.1:5951-61733 GCA_900490025.1 Megastigmus dorsalis
CGCTTGCTCTCTATTATGCTCTAACATGCAGCGTGGAGAGGCGAGTTTGGAAAACGAGTCGTCCTTTTCGAGGAGGTGTATGAGCGAGTGCAATAGAGTCGCGCACAATTTTCTAAATTATTATGCAATTGGTTTAATAAAAATAAGCACAATTGTAGGCATCCTAGTTTGGGTTATTATTGGGTAATGAGAATACGCACAACTTCGGGGAAGAGAGGGGGTGTGCCAGAACCGCTAAGGCTATATATACTACTTTTTTGTTTCAAGATAATTATTTGTCAAATCGTAATAAATACATGTGATCGATATATTTGGTGTAATATATGCCTGTGTAATATATCCCGTCTTATCGCAGAAAGTTTCACAAACTGCAATTATCACGATTTCCCAACAAGTGCGAGTTCGCTGATTTTTTTTCTTTGCAGACTACATCATTGTTTATACGTGCGTGCGTGCACTCCCCCACTCGAAGTAAATATCCTTCGGTGAATCGACCAACAACTAAAGACGACATAAGTATGAAGAAGGGCACCCTAGCAAAAAAAAATCAAGGCAAAGGATAAAGAAAGAAGGAGAAAGCAAGAAGCTACTAACTGGGTACAGAAGAACCTGAGGCGAATAGATGCCAGGAACGCGACAATATACATGGATGCGGTGTAAATGCTATATATATATATATAGTATATAAGTTGCTAAAACAGCATCTGCTAGAGTCTGTAAGTTTGCTTGGACGTATGAGAAATCGCACGAAAGCCCCGTGGACCTAGAGCTTTGATCGCTAAGTTTTCCTTATTTTCCAATTGACTGGTCGACCGCGCGTCTGTCTGTGTGTGTGTGTGTGTGGCAAACAGAAAGGAAAGAGAAAGAGAGAGAGAGAGAGAGAGAGAGAGATACTGGGGGGGGGGGAATGGAAAAGCAGAACGCGAAGCTGGAAAAGCATAAAAGCTAAAAGGGAAGAGAGAGAGAGAGAGAGAGAGAGAGAGAGAGAGAGAGAGAACAGGGGAAAATATCTGGCAAACGGAGAAAAATATCTAGTGGGTCGAATGAGATATAGCGAGCGCGGGAGTGAAGAGGTTTTCGAGCACTCTGTGCGACACGAGAGGATTTTTCACGCTATCTTCGTTTGTCTTTTTTTCGTATTTCACATAGTCATTGCCGTAGAAGCAGAGCTTACCTGACTGACCTTTTCTCTTAGGTTTCGGAGTTTCCGTTTTAAACGACGCTTTTGGTAGATGCGTATATATATATGTGGGCAGCATCCTCGTATTTTGAACATTCTTTTCTTCCAACCGATTCAAAGAATTGATAACAAATAATAGACTAGCACGTAACATAGTACATTGTTTTCCAGTATATGTATACTTTTAAACGAAATACATTTTTGTACTGTTCTTTATTTTATCTATCATTTCACTTTACCTCTCAGTATATGATCGCACAATGAAAATGGAGTTGTAAACATATATATAACGACTTAATAAGCCATGTCTTCAGTACTATTGTAAATTTATATAATGCTCACATGCGTGACATTGCGGTATACTTCCATCGTACATTTGTACTACTCGCATTTAATTGTCGTATTTAATGACATAATATAAAAGTTACCTTCCATTTTAAATTCTTTATGCGAATACTCTGAACAAAATTGTAATATTCAAGTCTTACAAAATTTTTAATGGATATTCGTTATAGCATTTAGTAGAAAGTTTTATGAATTTTTGTTGACTTACGTTACTTTGCATTTAAAACCACAAGGAATAAATCCAAAGTTTTTGTAGTGAAAAGCACACATAACTTATACCAATCTTAGGGCAGAAGATATTTAATTTTGATCCTCCTATTTATCTGTAAAATTAGAAGAAAACGAAAATACGATTAAAATCATTATCTTCTAATATTATCTACTTTCATATGATTAATTAATGTAAAAATTGAATTTCCAAGGCTCCCGTGTCTGAGAAAGGAATTTTCTTTTTAAAATGCCAGAATTATAACTTGAACATTATAAGAAATAATTTCATTAAAATTTCAGTGTTAATATTATAAATTCTAACCAGCTACTATTATTAATATTAATTGCATGATTTTCTACTTAAATGAATTAAATGTCGAACGAGAACTACTCTGCACGTACTTAACTATGCGCGCATTAGCGTATATGTATATGTTGATGTGATGACATGTTAATCTTTCATACGACAGGTGATCGAACGATTTATGCTCGATCGAATCGGTTCACGACTGCTCGAGTAGGAGCAATCATAACATCGCTCTTTACCTCTGATTAATACGACTGTATATAATAATATATAGTACGTTGCCCCGAGTGCTCAATTTTTCAACAGATAAATTTATTATATGCTATAAGATAAATATTATATTCAGTGTAATCTTCTAGATTGATATCTGATCGAATATAATAATAGAGTGAAACAATTGCAAATGTATTATTTTAAATTAGAAAATATTACTTGTAGTAATTATACAATCTCATTTTTTGTTAAATATTCTTTACTGAGAAATTTAGAAAACTTTGAAAATAATGCCTGTCGGTAAACTCAATTTATTTCATACTTACACAAGCATATATCCAGTAATTGCTGAATCTCTCGACAAGACCCGCATAATTTAGCTGCAACGAAGTGAGGGGATAACTTCAAGAGCCCTTTAACCAGACCCCAAACTAATAGTTTGTTCTGAACATGCACGGCGCACAGCAAAAAGAGCAGAACGCCGGAGCTTGATCACGTGATCGACAAAAAGCCGGCCGACTACGTCTTTTTTTGCAAACGCGGTTGGCGCGATCAACTCTACATATTAATTGCCCATTATACTCATATGTACTACATGAAAGCACGGGATACAAAGCGGAAAAAATGCAATTGCTACAACAATAACAGGCTATTAAAATTATACGCGCGCATATGTATACCCAGGATGTAAATAATATGCACACTCTATACTATCCAACGATCTTTATCTTTTTATTACAATATCTACAAGTGTAAACGCACTTATCAAGATAAATAAAAATGTTCAAAAGTATTTTAACAATTGTTGTAAAGCACAATAAACTAATTAGTTTCTTTCTATATGGAGTGATATTGTATTCCAATTATTGATTGTATGTAATTTGTACAACTTCATTCGAAACAATACCGCATTTTACGAAATCTTTTTATGAAATCTATTCTGTTATTTGCACTATATTTATTTTTCTCTTCCGGGCTTATATTGTGTAGGTATGCAGATAAATAGATATACCTGTACTCACTGCTGTTTTTGTAAGCAAAATATTTTTTATCCTTGATTTCAAATTCAATTTAATAGATATGTTCCTGTACCAATACTAACCAAAATAAACAAATAAGCCAATCTGACTAAAAAAATATTCGCTAAAAATTCGATAGATGAAGGTATTCATTTTATGAAATCAGTTTAAAGCGTGCTTCGTAAATGAATAAAAGTTGGCTAAAATCAATTAACTTGATTTGATCATAGACTTCAACAATCATTTATTTAATTAAATGAAATCGATAAAAAATATTGCAATTGGTAATAATTCTGTATTGGAAAATCCATGTGCATAAGGCTAGAAATACTGAAGCTGTTATCGTCTATATTAGTGGATCATTCTCATGATTGAGGATGTGTAATACTCGTTAAAGTAGATCAATCTAACCCAAAGAATTATTGGACTTGACCGAGCGTCATCGCAATAGCACTCCACTTCAGTAAGATTGTAGCTACTAGAGCTTGACTCTGTATCAACGTCTCATGCAGGTAATGACTCTGTTGTCTCAGAAATCGATAGCGCAAAATCCGTACCATATATTGGTAAGGGATACGTAAACCGACTCGAGACCTATAAAGCGCTGTACTCGAATCTCTAAAAGTTTATTTATTCAAAATGTACCAGTTTCATTATGCTAAGTTTCTTAATAAACATTGATGAAGTTTCATTAAGTGATAGACCCTTTTTTTTCTTTTCCGAAGTTTCGAATGAATAATTTTCTCCGGAGCCTCCGATCGCTGGGTTATCAAATTTTACAAGATTACTTAATTTTTAGTGAGAATAATTATTGCAATATAACGTAATTGACTGAAAACTTTGCTAGAAGTAATTATGTTCTACATTATCTTCGGCAATAAAACGTTTATAAAACTTTGCTAATGCAATTATGCAATTAAAACTTTAATTACTTTTAGCGCGGTTTCAAGGCGGATGGTTTGTAACACTAGTTCTTATAACAAATTACGAAAATATTCTATGTAGAGACAAATAAATAAAACTTAGTATACTTTTTATGAGATCTCTTTATTATTATATCCATTATTTTTCTTAGATACGTTAATTATTCTTTTTAAAGTATCACATTGATATTACAAGATATTTAAAATCTAATTAGACAAGCGTTAATTAATTTGCTAAATTTAATAACCACATAAGTGATAAATCTTCCATTGTACATTGGATGATAATCGTTAGGTGCGCCATCACAGTCGACTCATCCCTTAAACTCCATTTCTAGCGATGCGAGGCTCATATCTCTGGTTAGCAGGCGCCGATAAGTCACTCGGATTGCACATGCAAAATCTCGAGCCACCTAAATGAGCTGCTTGATCTCTCTCTCTCTCTCTCTCCTCCACATTCTCTCTCTCTCTCTCTCTAACTCTCTCTATTCCTCTCTCCTACTCTCTCTCTCTCTCTCGCTCTGGGGTACAGCATGTCAGCTCTTAAATAGTGAGCCCAATGATCTGATAAAGACCTTGTACGTGATGGAATTGAATCATTTCCTTCAATCACTTATCCGTAGATAAACTCATTTGATTCTATGAATGTACGTAATTTAAACTAGGTAATTGATCCGTAACCATTCATTTTATAATACAGTCTTTTGTCAAAGAAAACAATTAAATTTGGATGGTAGCATTTACTAAGCCTCATACAGTCTACCATTCAATCTTTTATAGGGTAATTTGTTCAGTTGCTGACCATCTTATTATTCAATAATCGAAATACGAAACATGGCAATTAATTGTTCTAAACTTCATTAAGTATTGTTCAATATTATTGAGCGTCGTTTTCTATATTTAAATGGTACAAATAAAATGAACCCATAAGCATTCAATAATTTATAAACGTGCAATACTTATAGCACGTTGTAAGTAATTATACTTAATTAGCATTGTGTTCATTAATTGCGATCAATAATTGTGCTGTTTACCCTACGATTTAACGACTTTTTAATTTTAATGCTAATTATACAGTTATTCATATTTTTATTCATAAATCAGACAATTAATATGGTACTAGAATACTATGGTAGTAGTAATAAAATGGCATAATATTAAGTATCATGATTTAGAATCTGTTCATTCGTGTATATACATATTCATAATTGAACGCTAAATTGCTCTGTAAGCACGTGATTTTCAGCCTCTTACGTGAACAAACTTGATTCTCTGCCAAAGCACATTAAATAGAAGGGATATAACTATTATAACTATTTCAAGTCTTTGCGATAGTCTTTTCAGAGTCCACAAACTTATTTTAGGCAGATAAAATTTGTCGTTAAAATAGAATAAAATGTTATCATTATTTTATAAGATACAAAAAATTCTCATTAAATCTTGTATAATACCTCATTTAAATAACTAAATACCGTAAAATTCTTAATAAATATTTCTCCTAAAGTGCAGATCTTGTAATTATGTAAATATTTTTTTTGCTTAGCGGGACGAAAGTACCACTTTCACTCCCGGCCTTGCTAGGCAAAAAAAAAATAGCGTGTATGCTACTCGGGAGAAAAATAGTGCTTAACCTATTATTTATTACCATTTATCAAGTCAGTCGTTTGAATTCGTAATCTGTTTCGCTAGTAGTCATACGAAATCAGTACATTTACGTTTTGTATACGTCGAGAAATAATCAAAACTGCTTATCAATGTCACAACGTGAGCCGGTGCAAAAGTTCTCATTCGAATGCGACAAGTATAGCGAGAACAAAAGCCTTAAAAAGCGAAAGAAGAAGAAACCAGAAATTTAGAATAATGAAAATGGCCGGAGAGTAATGCAAGTGCGCTAAAGAGAGGGGAAGAAGATGATATCGCTCGATAGAATTCATTTTGGTATCTCTCCTACGCTCTCTTTCTCCCGAGCTATACAGATGGAAGTAATGGGCGCGGTCGCGCGCTCCGCGTAGTATAAGCAGCTCGAGTTCCGCGCGCAAAGTGGCGAGCAGCAGTGGCGGCAACAGCAGCAGCACCAGCAGAAGCAGCAGAAGCAGCGTGAGTAGGTACAGCTCGAGCTCGCAGTATTTGTTATTCCAAGTGCATATCCGTTTCTTCGTGCGGCGGGCGCGTGGAACATCGCTTCGCTAGAGTGTCACGGCTCCTCAATTCTCTCTTTCTCTCTCTCTCTCTCTCTCTCTCTCCTGCCACCCCCGGGGGAGCTAAGAGTTTAAGCTTGCAGCTGAACTAACTCGGGCGCGTGAGGAACACGAAACGTGAAACACAGAAGACGAAGTCATCCGCGTTCTAACCTGTTAGCGAGCCGTCCCCGTTTTAGTTCCAAAGTGGCGGTTTCATACGGCTCTGCTACCGATACGAGCCTCGACGGCGGTGGTGGCAGCAGTTCCCAAGCGTTTCGACTCTGTCTTTCTCTTTCTCCTTCTCGCCCCCCCCCCCTCTCACTCACTCTCTCTCTATAGAATTTACGAAAGCGCTATAGGTATATATACCTACATAGCTATTTATATATATATATATATATATATGCATGCATGCGTTTCCGTGTACTCTCAACTCTTCTCTCTATATCTCTCCCTTTAACTCTTCTATATGTATATGCGCCTATCGTGTGTTCCGTACTAAGACCTAATTTCTTCGATTAGATCGAGTGTAGCGGAAAACGTTTTCGCTATGCCTGCATGAATTTTCAAAACCGAAAGTCTTGATTGTTCGATCTGAGGAGAGACGCGAGGTGAAATCTAGATTTTGCAAGCTTTCGAAAAGCGAGATTAAGGAGAGACGGAGTAAAACCGAATATCGTAAACGCGCAAGTGCAAGTTTCAAGTTTGCTTAAATTTGTATACTTAATCTAACTAGAACATCACGTAACTTTGTTTTTGTAATAAAAGATTTTACGTATATACTACGTTACGTAGTAATGAGCAGATCAATATGGTTTTTGGTTTCATATAACCAAATACATTATATTTCACTATGCATAATTCATCAGCTGTAACTTATAAGCTATATTCCATGTAATGAAATATAGTGTTTGATTAGATAAGATGAAAGACCATATTGATCTAATCATTATTATTATTATGTAACAAATAGTATACATGTAAAATCTTTTATTAGATATTCCACATCGACGGGAAAATCGAAAATTTAAAAATCGCTAAAACTCTGGGAAATAGTTGTAAATGATTACGCTATTTTGTAAAAAAATTGTTAAAACCAGATTATAAGGGGCCAGAAAAACATTTTTTCTTCTGAATACTATTTCTTTTAATTATTTGCAACAGAAAGTATCAACAGAATTTTCATATTTGCTTCAGGATTTCAGAATTTTTTAAAGAATTTGATTTTGTGAATATAGCACTGTGTGAAATATAATCGTTACCTATTTATGTTATGTTTAATTATCTTTACAGTATCCATAAAATTCAATGCTGCAAAATGCTGGTCGAAAAGTACAGTTATAAAATAAATAAGATACCTTTGATCGACAGATAATATTCTTAACTGTTACGCAAATCTATTTTTAACCACAGCTATAGGATTGCGTATCATGAAACTGATCCTATATGTGAATTAAAACGGAACACGGTCAGTGACAAGACTATTTGACTACAATTTACATGCAGGTATGTATGCCAATGTGCACGCATAAAAGCGTAGATGAAACCAACGACGTCAAGAGTGTATAATAAATCTCATTAAAATGCAAGCTAATTCAACTTGCATTAAAATCAGAATTCATATCACATCCTATTTGCTCGTCTAAGAATAACTCCTGTAATATGATTAATCCCATACGCTGCGCACTGTACATTAACTGATTAAGAGTGGCATCGACTTTCTCCGGTTAAGAATATTTCCAGCGTATTTGCAAATGTGAGAATTTGTTATTTACGTATTCCAATAATACCTTACTGTTATATGTGAGCTGCTTTACATTGCCGAGTCGAGAATTCGTCTATTGATTGTTTTAGCCAATTTGTTCATGCGGTATATTCATTCAATACCATTGATTTGCATAAAACAATGTGTATTTCAGCTTCGAAAGATCGGGCGGTTTACAAATCGCAAGGTGGAACGAATAAATTTGAAGAAGAGGGAGTTCCTTAAACCCTGGGATATCGCAACTGTGAGATGTTGCACGGCAAAGTTTGTAATTTAGAATTCACGATATATGTTTATACATAAATTGTCCGACTATACCCGGCACTCAACTACTTACGCATATAAGTATACAGACGTATAGCCAATGTTAAATGGTAAACTTTGCCGTAAGATATATATCAGCTTCATTCAGATTTAGCCAGCCAATTACTTTTGGTAACTATTCCTGTTCTCGTGACTTATTTACAAAGCTTTTTGTTCAAAGTTGGTTTCATTTCCTTTTTATTCCGCCACTTTCGCACAAAAACAGAAATTTTATTTTTTACTTTCACAATGAAAGCGTGTTTAATCCAGGCCAATTCTATTCTTGTTTGCAGAAAAGACAAAATAATAACTGCTAAAAGCATACGGATGAGCTTGTGTAAATTTTTCTAAAAGTCCTAATTGTCATTCGCGGATATCCAAAATGAATGTTTAATCAAATTGAAAATGGTCTACCAAAGGATGTGAGTAGTTGACGTTTGAAGCGGCTCATTTGAAGCTAGTTAGCCGGCAGCAGTGCCTCCTTGATTACACTGAGAGCTTTCGAAATGCCGTTTTCAAGTTAAATGCTCGATTTCCGTCTGTCGATGAGTTGGAGCGATATTTAAGCTTGTTCAGTTACATCATCCATGTCACCGATGAACGCCACATATTTGGGAGATCACATGTTGTGCCGATTAATAGTTTACCATTTGCAATGATACTGAAAATTGAGGCTTAATGCATCCATCGCAATCGATCTTTGGGATCTTATACACTCTCATTATAAATACTGATAAATTGCTAAAAAGACTGCCGGTATGCTCTTGTGTACACTGTTATAAACAGTTCAAATGTTTGAACTATAGATTTAGCAATGCTTTGTTAAATTTTAAATCAAGAGATAAAAATTATGTTTGTAAAATCAATGCCTAAGTATTACACAGGCCACTATAAATATATGAATGATTATTTTAAGCAAAAATTATTATATTATATTTTTCATGCAGACGTACGTAAGTTAATTATCTACTACTCAGAAATAGCTTATAGATTTGCCTATAGCTTAAAACCCTGGACAGTTGATAAATTAACTAATACTATACTTAGACTATCTTTATGATGTCGTTATGTCTGCAGGTCAGATAAAGACAACATTTACAGAATGATTAAATATAAATGACTTCCAAGAAGAAAGTTGATATTCCAATTCGTAACGAATGGCAATATAAATACTAAATGTTAATGGCTGGAACTTCAAAAGCGCTTAATCATTTGACACTTTTTAACGTGCTTTCAATAAGAAAACACTCTTATTAATCGATTAAAATAATCAGAGTAACTTCACTATGAAATACATGCACGTTGTTATCGGCTTTTTTTTACTTGGATTATTTATGTTTCATTTAAAATGACGTAAACAGACTTATTGCACTAAGAGTTTGAACAGTTAGAAAAGAAGTCTTGCAAAGGGAAATAATCCATATTAGCAATTTTTTTCGAAAGGATCAGCGAAGAAAAAAAGATTGAGACCAAAATCGTATGTTGAAAAAGAAAATTGTTTGGCTACTGCGACTGCAACTTCTTGTATTACGGCTTCATTTCTGATGCAGTGCAGATTTGGGTCAGTCAGGCCCATAATAAAGACTTTGGTGTGTACATTGGCCGAGGAAACTATTCGGATAATTTACTATATTTTCTCGTGCGCTAACACTGCTGTAAAAATACACGTGTATGATTAGTTCAATTTTTTTATTATAATATATAACATCAGGTAAGTATGATATAGGGCATAACTTATCTATGCAATATACACATTATAGTTGCTTAGTGGCATCTACAAATATACAATGAGAAATTGACATATCTCCATCACACGCTGAATGAATTCGCAACTTATTTCTTTCCATTTGCGAATATACTCCAAATTGACTTGGTTAACCTCCGCGGATCGCCACTTTATAATAAGAGAATTAATTGAAGACGCAGCATATGTTTTCTAGATAGCGATCGCGGTGCGTTTGCGAGCGCAACTTGAATTTTATAGAGCACTTCTATATCTGTATATACCTACATACAAGTATGCACATATATATGTATATATATGAATTTATCGCTGGGAAATCTGAACGCGTTCCAGATCTCAGGAAGAGCTTCGTACCGCAAAAAACTCTTACGGCGTCGATCATAAAACTCGCGCAAACATCCGCATCAACGCTATCCTCCTATTCATTCTCTCTTCCTATATATCTTTTTCTCTTTACCTCTTGCTCTCGTCCGCTATATATACCTTTCTTCCGCCATGCATTTCCCTTGTGTTCGATTACTTAGGTAATGTAAGCGGGGGGCGCGTGCGCGCATCTTGTACCGAATCGCCTGTGCGACGAAATGCGCACTCTGCATTTGTCGTTTGATTGATTCGGCTTACATGCAGTCGAGAACAGACGCCAGAGCGAGAAGAGCGAGTCCACCTTCGTATATATATATATATATGGATACATGTGAGAAGGAGCGAGAAGGGAAGAGAGAGAAAGAGAGAGAGAGGGAAAGGAAGGGGGAAAAGAGGGAGGGAAAGATATGAGCGATGATGCGTTTGCGGTTGTCAAAGCGCAAGCTGATAAATTCCAGCGCGTAACTTGATTTACGATCCCCGTGACTCGTCCTTATATTGAGCCTTCAGGGAGATTTTCGCAAGGGATCTCGTCAAAAACCTGTTTCTTTGCGCCGCCCGCTTCCCTCAACTTCTTCTCCTTCTCCTTCTTCTTCTTCTTCTTCTTCTTCTTCTTCTTCTTCTTCTTCTTCTTCTTCTTTATCCACCTCAGCTCCTCACGTTCGTTCTCCTTTTTTCCCTCTCCCTCTTCGGTCCGATCGTTTCGTTTGACGGGTGTATTTTACCACAGGTGCGTGTGTAAGCGCGTTGGCAAGGTGGCTAACATAATTATAGCCGCGACGACAAGGTCCTACCGAGCTCCGCACTCGTTTTATAAAGAGAGGAAGATAGAGAGAGAGAGAGAGAGAGAGCAAAAGAGCTTCCACATAGCGGGCGCTGAATTATCGACGGCTCGCCATCTATAATTATTCTTCCCGAAGACGCGATGATTATTACGTAACGACGATTTACCGAAATTGATTAAGCAAAAAGTCACGAACAAGGTGATAAAATTGCAAAAGAAAGGTGAGCCAAGGGAGATGGTGGTACGGTGGTGTGCGCGTACACTCGGTTACTCGCTCGGCGAAAGCCCCCCGGGGGGATACGTGGCGGCACCATCGCGGCTTATCTGCGAGCTATATCTAAGGAATTACGCGATATTTGGCATTGAATATATTTAAGATAACGGCGTTAGGCTTACCGATTTTAATGTATATTAACTAGCTTATTATTATATAAATGCAATGTAATACCTTTCCAAGAATAATAATGCTCGATGATGTATAGAGATGATTTTCTTGTTCGGCTGATGGAAGTGAAGATATCGACTCTGTTGTATTTGGCCTTAAAAAAAACCTCGAAACGTTAAAGTGAGAAGAAAAGTTCACGATCTTTACAAATAGCCGATATTCAGTGAAACAATACAAAAGGAGATTTGTGTACCTACTGATATTTACAGAAGTGAAGTAGCGAGTAGGAATTGTAGTCGTTAATATTACAATAGCACTAATACTGTATATCTATTGTCTGATGAACAATAACTTCGATAAATAGCATTAAAGGCTACATCGAACTTAATTTAAACAAAGTCAAATTTTGTTCAACAAATTTACTAGTAATTAGTCATTAATAAAGTTTAAGGGTGTTCCGGTTATTTTTTCAGGGATAATCCGTACGCCTAATGGGGTCTGTGTATATAGCGAGCGATGTTTGCTCGAAACGCCGCGAAACGCATCAATCGTCTCGTGTTATTGCAAACTGCAGCGCAGGTACATGGAACTATCGACAAACACGGTGGCGCGAAGAATTTGGAGAGGGAGAGCATGTGAGGGAGCGAGAGAGAGAGGAGAGCAGTTTGTTGTCTGTAACAGCAGAATGACGCACGGCATACTGGAACGATGTTGAATTATGGCGCTGCGTTTTGGCGTCTTTTCAATAATTATTAGTTAATCGAATCCTGACAATGCCGAAGCACAACAGATGCACGTGAAATTTACAAAGAAATATTATGGACAGATTTTGCGCTTCAACAGCTTTTTCATAAAAGTTAATCGATCCATATTTTGTAAGTTTAATAAAGTAAATAGTTTGATTTATAAAATTCGAATTTTACATACACACATGTAAAAGCGAAGCTACATACCTAGAAAAAGCTTATTTTCAATACTATTTCACAAACAATGATAATCCTTGGTTCCATAAAAAAAATAATTCAAGTAAAGCTAGTGTTACAATTAATAGATCTATAAGAGTTGATTACTACAGCCTTGCATATTCCGTAGCACCCATATGTATCGCAGAACGATCTAAACGTCAATATATGGTCAAGGCTTTCAACAAGATCTCAATCATGTTCTCTGGCAATGTACTTTACTATACGATACACAGAGATACGTACTGGTAGATAAATTGAAACAATACAAACTGTACCTAACATGCAACATTCAACCTTTACTCACAGATCAGCACATGCATGTTCTTCTACTGATCATCGTATTTGTTCAACAATATACGACACTAAATGTGTAAAAAAATAAGGATTTACAAAATAATGTATAAAATCTGTTAAAGGAAAAAAGAAATGTGAAATAAATATTTGTATGATACATTAAATCATATACTGGTCGGAAATGTAATTATATATATATTGCCTATATCTACAATCTGTAATAATATGCAAAATTAATTCAAATTTTAATTTCTTGCTACGTATCGTATGAGTTTGATTAAGGACCTAAAATGAAAAGTCTATGACTATATTATATAATTGCAAAAATTCGTTAATAATTCGTGATTAACTAAATATTGACAATTGATAACACGCAAATGCAGAAGCCTTACAATAATCCAGGAAATATCGAATCTCATTTTATAATATAATACGTATACTAATTGATGTTGTTGCAGTGCATCGGTTAGAGAACTTCCTCAGTATTCAATAACGTTTTACCTCTTATGGTCTCGATTTACCTACTAGAATAACGACCGCCATCGAATGAGACTCTGCCGCTAAGCTTCCTCTATGCGGCGAGGATTCATTAGGGAGCACAACATAGCAATTATTATTAATGTTATGCCGCGGTGTAGAATTGCAAGACTAATGACCGAGTGTTGGCTTCGTCCTGTCCTTTCGCGGTCTGTATTAGAAAGGCATATAACTTCAAGATAGAGTAAGCGCAATGCTCATTGAGTATAATTCACTAAACTGTATTTTATATGATGAACACTTTTAGTTTTATAAATTTTCTTTCGCGCACACTATTACATGTAATTTTATATATTGAAAGCTTGGTTCGATTTTATTCTGGTATTGCAGCTGGACTGATTTTGCCATCGGGCTTACGTACTCTCGTAGGTAATAGTATATGCTTATTAACTATTAGAGAAAACTCCATGCACTTCGATGTAGGTTGCTTATTTCTAACAAAGGAGGTACTTATTTGAACTGAGAAATGATTGCCTAATGCTATGGAGTTTTCTAATATTACGCGAATGTTTAGTCAAAAGTACTTATTCATCCTAGGAAGTCAACTTGTATAAGCTTTAAAGGTATGCTTATAATGTTTGAAAGTTTAGCTCTGGCTGCTAGTTTAAGTGCGAAACACTCAAATTGCAACAGCTAAACGCTTATAAGCGCCAACTCATTGATTATTTTTTATTTGGTAAGACAATATCCGTTTGTTCCGAATTTGAACGACGATGAACGTATTATAATCAAACACAGCGCGATGAAAGTCATTTTACTATTATTACAGTTATATTTATAATGAAATCATCTATAGCCAAAGATTACAAGAGAAATGTAGGAATGGTTGTGATGAAATAATTACATTATGCAAATGTATTGTTAATTTTACAAGGTTCAATGTATAAGTATCATACTCGCAAATAAAGTGTGCTCCATTTATAACTAGTTGATGAGCTTGAAAATGAACTTTATCATTGTATCTATTAACATTCTGAATCCCACAAGCAGCTTTTGCAGATTGATTACTGCAAAGACTATATCTGCGATTGCAAATATTAGATTTTCAATCAGTGGTAAAGTAATGTTACCATTGATACCTAAGTAGATATGCTCCGAGCATCGCAAGACAAGCTTTTCGCACGAATTCCACTTAATTCTCTTCCACCTTTTCAATCTATATACGTGCACAGTGTCGTTTTTTCGTACAGCCTCAGCTGTTTTCTTCTACCCAAAACCATATTTCATCGAGCTGCACTCATCAATATAACGATATATATATACATGTATATAACGCACAGCGATTCATAGCGCAGCTCAACTCGTTAGATCGGAATAATCGACGAGCCTCGCGAGCACCGAGCGGCACTATACACAGCAATAACAATTAAAAAGTAATTTCTTAACCTTCACAAAATCGTGCTTTATACGGTGTACCCTTACAAAAGAAAAAGCCGCAATGAATTACATAGCGGGGGCGCGAACAGCGGCGCATAGGAAAATTGCGCTACAACATGCTCCTTCTCTCTCTCTCTCTCTCTCTCTCTCTGCGAACGGGGCAACAACTCTCTCGTGGTCATTCGCTCAATCGCTCAACTCTCTCTCGCGCGCGCTCATTTACACACAGAAATCACGCATACGTACGGTATATAGCTATATAACGCTGCTCTTATACACACACACACACACACACACACACACACACACACTCATGTAAGGTGGTGCATAAAAAATAAAAGAGCGAGTTGTGGCGGCGGCGGCGGCGGCACGAATGACTAAATCAAAATCGCTGCGCGCCGCGCGATCGAAAGCCGATTAAGTCCCGAGGGGGCTGGCGCAAAGGCGATGCAGTTATTACTCCATGGGGGGTCGCGCGCGGCACTCGGTACTACCGCCGAGCTATATACATATATATATATATATATATATATACCTGTGCAGATATACGTGTATGTATGTATGTATATATATACGCTTCCAGAGTTTTCGCACACTAGCTCGGCTCGCGCGCGATCAGTCCTCTTTTAGGCGGCTCCGCTTCAGTGTATGTGCTGTGCATGCACAGCGCCTCGGCGGTCTCTCGGTAAGAAGAAAAAGCCTTTCGTGGGCCGATTCTCGTGCATACACGTACGTCGACGTTTGCGCGTGTGCGGGGGGGAGCTGAGGTGGTGCACACGCGCGGTATACGTAATAGCGCCGGCCATTACGGCGAGGTATATACTCGTGGCGGAGAGTTGCACTGGCCTCTCTCACATGGCGATGGCGTGACCCGATCGTTTTCAGTCCTGACTCTCTCTCTCTCTCTCTCTCGCTCTCTGACTGGCAGGCCTACGCGAGGTGTATCGTGTGGGTGTGCACGGTATAGCTTCGATTACCCTGCGGAGCTGCGAAGCGAGCAGGCACAGAGCGAATTCTTGAATTTCTACGTGCGCGGAGCTGACGATTCGCGGCGAATAACGCTTGGATAATTTGGGATTTTTGAAAATTGAACAACAAAAGTCTACCGCAGGGTAGGTTCGGGTCGTGGGTAGTGCAGGTTATTTCTTGCGGGTGTTCCAATTTAAAGTAAGACAAACGATTTTTAAATTGATCCTATTAAACTAAAGGTTATTTCGAGCTTTCTATGTAATTATGATTGTGATAGTGATTTTACCTGGCTTGTTAACTTCTCTGTAACCCGGTTTTTAAGCGTCTTTCAGGTATTGTTTACACGCGTTTCAACTCGAGTTGTGAGATCGGTGATTACGAAATTATAAGATTTTTTACACAATTACGCAGCGGTTAAAAAAGTGAAAGTGTTCATATATCCATGAATATATATATATATATATAAATATACATATTATTTCTCCGATATGCAACCCGATATACATTTAAACAAAATATGTCTTTTTTATTTTATAATAAAATTAAGCTGTAAATACGAACATATCGGGCAATGTATTTATAAAAAAAAAAAACAATAGAAACCCCGCTACTTCGTTAGTCAGGATTATAAAATGGTATACAATACGCACCAATTACATCTTGGCTCGGCCGGTGATCTATCCAACATTACTCGGCAATATTCTTTTATGGATATGGATGTACTGCGCAGTGCGTATCTTATTATGAAAGCTTCGATTCAATGTACCGATGATTCAGCTGGAGTAGATTTAATGCATTGACGCGCGCGCGCGCTTATAGAAAAAGGTGGATTTTGAGGATTACACTGCTTATATATAGACGCGTTTGAATTGCGCTAGAAAGATTTATTATTTATCGCTGAGCCACGAGGTACGAAGATGAATTGCTTGATATGTTTATTTATACGATGTCATAATTAAATTCCATATTCATCGCTGTCAAGCCGGTCTACACACTTCTTTTTTTTTTAATGAAAAATAGCTACAATGTAAAACACGAGTGATACGCTGTTTTACCGATGCGTAAATAATATGTTACGCAGCTACACTATTAATAATTGGAACGATCTTGGTGCGATATTGTGCAACAGTTTTATTATTGATATCAGCGACGTTCGTAGATAAAATTTTAAATTGAATATGACAATCGGATTATGTTTATTGGATAAATCAATTTCGTTGTGCAGTACACGCGTTGAATGTAAAATATTCATGATATTGCTGAATCAATCGCATTTAATACTTTTTCTTGCTCGATTTATGTCTAAAAAGATAATTGCATTCATTACAAGAGAAAATAATTCATTAGTTTCAACGTTCCTTTCCTCGATGCCTCCCGAAAAAACTCGAAATTTCGAAACGAAATTCAATACACGCTTCCGCGCACCTCAGAAGCTGCAGACTCATCCCAAGAACACATGTCTTCGGTTCCCAAGCACTTGCGTTACATCAATACGACAATCATTTTTTTTTTGTCTAAATACGTATATACGTACAACCAGAAACCAGAATTCCCCGCGTCATCGCGGGGTATCGATTGCACCAAGTGCAATCGCTTTGTCGCCAAAAGAAAATGAAAAAAGTAAAAATTCCTCCCGCGATATCGCATTTCAGCCTCGCTGCAGCAGCAGCAGCGGTACGGCGAATGAATCCGCGGGCCCGTCATTTTTCACGCTCGCTCTCTGCACACATACATAGCATATATATAAACTCGCCGCAGTACCGACTCGTCCAGGTTATAATATACATTCTCATCGTGCAGACCGCAGACATCAGCATCACACGCCGCTCCGCGCGCACCACCGGCAGAAGTAGACCGAATCGAGGACATGACATCGTCTCTCTCACTCTCTCTCTCTCTCTCTCTGTGTATGTGTGTATACCGCACAAACACATCACGGCTGCTGCACACTTGCATCGTATGAATAGTACGCAGGAACTTTAATACACGAGACGCGAACGCGAATACGCCGCGCTGCTGCACGCGTTCGACACTTCGCCGAGCCATTGATATACCACGATATACACGCGTCTGTATATAAACTTGCAGTCTCCCGGACGCTAGCTTGCATACCTTTATATATATATATATATATGGACATATATGTGTAGACGCATGCATGCGTTGCAGCGGCACGGTAGTGCAGGCCACATACATCGGTGCACGCGTTCTCCGCTACCGGTACTCTCCTCGCACGTCTCTCTCTCCCTCTCTCTCTCTCTCTCTCTCTCTCTCTCCGAGCGTGATACTTGTCCCTCCAATTGGCTTATGGTCGTTTTGCGCGTGCAGGTATAGCAGCTCCTCGCTCTTGCGGTGTTCCCAGTGTGTCCATGAACCGGCGCGGCGGCCTCGGCCTACGAAATTACGCTCTAACGGCTCCTATAGGCTTAAATATATATACGTGCCACCAGCGGCGTCGATGGAAGGTGTGCGCGCGTGCATCGTCTAAGCCTCTGTACCCACTCTCTTCCTCACCGTTCTCTCTCTCTCTCTCTCTCTCTCTCGCTCTCTCTTCTCCACCCCTTCCGGCCACTGTCGCACACCCGCACACATACACCGCATGCGAGGCCGCAACACCGGTCCGGGGCTTTGGCATCCGGGAATTCAGGACATCGTACGGCCCAAGGCTTGCGGCTCTCTCTCTCTCTCTCTCTCTCTCTCTCTATCTTTCCCTCCTCGAAGCTTTCCGAGCTTTCAAGAGAGAACGGGGCAAAGAGAGAGAGAGAGAGAGAGAGCGGCACAGAGACGCGGTGAAGGGTAACAGTGGGATATTTACAGCTGGTAATTATTTATCGGCAGATGCCCTTTGACTATACTTTAGGGCGACCAGCCACGAGATTATATAGCTATGCAGAGGCGCGCGCAACCTTCCCTCGCGTCCCCTCCCCCCCCCCCTTCCCCCCGCGAACAAAGAGAAAGAGCCGCAAGGGGTGAAGTGGAGGAGGAATATATGGGTTAGTAGGGGATGTATACAGTGCGAGGAAAATAAAGCTTTGCCCGACCGTATAAGACTCCCGCTCTGGTTTTGTGTATCGAGTCGGTAAGTGAGAACCTGACTACACACACACACATTCACAGACACATATAGATAGGTGAAAGGGTATAGGAGAGGGCAATGAGAGGAGGGAAAATGAAACTGACAAGATAGGATCGCCACTGCATTATGGATCAAACGGGCCGAGCGTGAAATCCGCCGAAATCTCTCACCGTGTATGGCGCGGCCCAGTGCTCTCTCTCTCTCTGTGCATGTGTGTTTGTGTCCGCGAATATAGTAGCTGGGTGTTACTGCACCGCTGCTGCTGTTGCTGCCTGTGCGCGCGTACACCCGAAATAAGTCATCATCTGCAGTGGCTAATGGTGATGCGCGATTAAATGCAATTGTACTTTTTGCGATTAATGTTTCATTAAGAAGATGTGCAATCTTTGTTATATTTCGTTAATTGAAAAAATCGGTAGGGTATAAAACTTTTAGGCTTTACATAAATATGTACACGTACAAAGAGACAGGTGCATACATACACACACACACATACACTTTTATACAAACATATAAGGGTGCTTAAAAGGGAGCCGTTGTAAAAAAATATATCCATGTATATATGTCGTACGCGGATGAAGGAAGACAGGTAACATTTTAATATAATAGGAGGTAATCTTTGAAATTAACAAGATTTCGTTTTCAACTCTATACACATGAAAAAGTTGGAACGCGAGAGGGAAAACTTTTTCCAGTCGTGAACGCAGTTCGCATTACATTCCAATTGGAAAAAGAGCTGCGTGACGAATCGCATTCGCGGGGCATATCTTCTTAACATCAAAAGTCAACGATGTGAAGTTTTTGGTGTATATATGCACTGATACAAGTATATATACAAACAAGTACGAGCGCGCGGGGATCCTTTAATAACCTTTAATGTACCTACAAAATTAGTTTTCCCCTGTGTACATTTGGCGCTTGACGCATTTATTTTTCCCCAAATTAATTGCCTGTTAAGTTCGCGGAATTCGTTCGCATCAAAGGCAGCACCCGATGGATGTATATCGTGTTACCTCATATATATATTTGGTTCGTTTATATGTGTGTATACGCGAACAGTTTAAATAGAGTTTGCTGTGTGTGTGTATTTTTGGGTTTCCCTTTTATAAAACCAACCTTTCATAGACAAAGTCGCAATTCATACGTTTCCGTAACTCGAACCAAAGCAATGCGAATATAATAATTTGTTTATATATAGTTTATTATATATATAAACAACTTGATCCATAAAAGGGATTCATTACTGTATCGTTTCTCGTCGTTCAATTTTTTGATATTGGTACGTCAGAAGAAATCTATTCGTCGTCGCGCAAGCAGCCAAAAAATCAGGACACGAGAAGAGGCGAGAAAGGGAAAAGAGAGCTGAACAAAAAAGGAATATAAAACGTGCGAACCGTCGACATTCTCTCTCCCTCTCACTCTCTCTCTCTCTCTCGGAGAGCTGCTCCGCGGCGCACACGAGAATCATAAATTCCCGAAGGTGACAGTGGAGCGGCTTAACGCACGGCTCTGCTTTGCCATCAACGCTTGAAATTGGAAACCATATCGCGGAATATACAGATTATTATGCCATTAGAGCATAATGCGGAGGGAAACTAGCGAAACCATCGTCACGCTGAAACATCGCGGGTATGGGAGCTAGTAGATTTCGCATTCTCGAGTCCTCGATGCCTATACCAGCAGCCTTGCATCGCATTATGGACACACACACACACACACACACACACACACACACATACAGCATATATAGACGCGGAAGTAAATAAAAGCAAGCAATTCTGATGAAATGCATTATGAGGGAAGACGCCTGTGGATGCGCAAGCCAAAATATTATGAATTTAATTAAAATATTAATACGTCCGATGACAAATATCGGCGAGCGTTTACTTCGGGTTTTTGCTTCCGTTAATAGCGGCTTCCGTTGCGCGCGTGCTCTCGCAAATATCATTGATATAATGACCGATGAGCTTTCGATGTTGTTTGCTTATTTGCTGGGCTTTGTCGCGAATCTCGATTAATATTTTAATTAATGAATACGCGGCTTACTAGCTTCGTACATTGAGGATATATACGGTTCATTTGTCAAAGCGATCATATTTTCAAGCGATATATGTTTTAATCACGTATTCTTAACTGCGTAATTTTATTTATAATAAAGATTTTCCATGCGAATGTGGCATAATGAATAATTTTCCGTTAATGATGTGCTTATCATTAAAATTTTCACTTCATTAAATATCTTACACATTATTTAATATATCTATATCGATTTGTATGTGGATTATTTGTGAAGCGCAATATTCGCCCAGACCTTTTAAATAGTGCATGCTGGAAAGTTTTTCTAAAAAGTAGCCACAATTTTGATCTTATAATAAAAGCCATATAATTTTTTTAATATGAAAATGTCATTATAAAAATAGAATTCTAACTCTGTTTTGAATTTCCTTACTTGAGAAATTATGCAAAAAGTCATGATAAAAAATTAAATCACAGACTTTTTATTTGGAAGAACGAAAGATTCCGATTGCATGTATGTATTCAGTTGTACTAAAATGTCGCTTTACAACAACGTAAACAATTGGATTTATCTATCTGCTGCAAAAACTGGTCTCTGCAAAATATTTGAATGTCACACATTTATCTCATTTAATCATACATGCAGCCAAGTATACACGTGTATCTAAGCATTCCGCTACAACTGCTGAATAGGCAACATTTTTATTTCCCCCTCCTGCATCTGATATACAAAATTTTATGCGCTTGGCGATGTTTCGTTATGTATTTCAAATATGACCTATTGCGAAATAAATATATGTAAATACATCTCTACAAAACTATTTGATTTAATCAATACAATGAATTAGATCACTTTAAAAAAGTAAAATGAGCAAGCAGAACACCGAACACCCATATTGAATCCATAAATATTGTAATTTTAGAATAAGCTTCGTTAAGCTGTTCCATCCATAACTTGGACCCCACGCTAAACTGAGAAATGTTTATGCTAATAAGGCCAGGCGAACAAGGGCACACTTATTGAATCAGTCCGGTAGACAAAATACTCGGGGCCCCTCATAAAAATCTCAATTTAATATATCCGCCACATTCGGCACTGTTCTCACGAAATTACCGAAGCCGTAAAATGAGGGAAAGACAGAAACGATTTATACGCGCAACCCTTTTATTTTTCGCCGCTCTCTCTCTCTCTCTCTCTTCTGGACTCGACGATTGGAAGGCGAAGAAAACAGGTGGGCGTGGCGGGCGATGGTGTTAAAGGGAAACACACACACACACACACACGCACACATACTTTGCTCAAGCGCATAGTCGGTGAGTGCAAAAAAGCAAAGGGACGGAACGAAAGCAGCACGAGTGTAAGGTCGATCGCAAGTATAAAGACGGTGAGAAAGAAGAGACTTGTCTTTCCTTCTTTCTTTCTTTTCTTTCTTTCCTCTCGCGCAAGAGGTTCGCCCCACGTGCTCGAGTATGGGGAGCGCGCGCGAACCAAAGGCCATCCTCTAAAAGTGCGAACGAGCGCCGCCCGTAAAACTGTCTTACAAATAGGTGTTAAGCTGAGGCGCGCGCTCGCGGGCCTGTTAAATAAAGAAGAGAGTCGGAGGCCCCGAGACAAAGTGGTTTGCTGCTTGTAGCTGCGCAAAGTGGAAATACACATATAGAACTGAGAAAGAGAGAGAGAGAGAGGAGAGGAGGGAGATAAAGAGGCCGACGGACATGCAAGAGGAAAAATCCGAATCTAAAGACAATGTATATACGCGGACCTAACGACCTCGACCACCACCGCTATCATACCAACACTACTGCTGCAGAGGAACGATGCTTTCTACATGTACGTATGATACACGTACGCGCGGAACTGCTTGGTTGTGAGGATCCTCGGGCGACATTTCTCTCTCTCTCTGTCTGTCTCTTGTACGTACACTTCAGTTCCGGAGTGGCGACACGTTGGCGCTCCCGTATATACACATATGTATACACACACGCACACAGGTATAGCTTAGATATGCAGACTGAATCGCTCTCTTTTTCGTACCGAATCGAGTGATTCTCCCCCACTTTATTTTCGTCTGTCAAAGGAACACACACGTATAAGCGCTCGAACCGCGCGCTCTTTTTCTGCGGTATGAAAATATGTTTTTGCAGAGAGAGAGAGTGAGAAATAGAAGTATGTAGATGCGGCGGCGGATAGGTTGATTTTGCGCGCACGCCGGCAAAGGTCGGCGGGAAAAACAAGGCAATAAGGAAGTAAAGCGATCCCTGAATCGATTTCGATTGGCGCTACCGTATATTATATATACCCTTTCTCTTCCTCCTCGTATTTTCTTATATGTATATATATATATAATATAAAATATCTTTTTGCTCCCGGAGAAATATGATTATTGGATTTCGTATTGTACAAGAGGTGTGTATACGCCATGAGTCTTGTGTTAATAAACTTATAATGCGGAATGACGACTTCAATAGATATCTTATATATGGGTACGCGCGAAGATGAGGAATTCCAATGATGTGTGATTCGCGATCAAATGGTATATGTATGCCGCGCATGTATTGTACTGGATAGAAAATAATTGCTTAACAAAAGCGCTCGTAGCACTATACAATCCTGACCTTTTTTTAATATGTTTTTAACTTACTTATTTGTATTTATGTAATATTAATAAAATACACGGAGAGAAAGGATTTTTTATGGTTAAGATACAGTATCAAACAGTTCGTATATTATGTTTATCCGTCATTTAGCAAAGAAAAATCTGAACTTTCTAAATTGATTTAGATTGCCGCTGAGGTTTTTGTCAAATGTTGTTATATCCTTTCGTAAGATACAACAATAATGATAGAGGCCGGTGAGAGCAAGATTGTGAAATGTTCATTATAGTAAAAAGCTTATAATACGGTATACCGCGATGATTGCATTCTTGTACTTCGAATTCGTCTTGTAATAGCATGAGTATAGAGTAATCAGGTTCTAATGGTAGCAGAGATACCTCGTTAGGTAACAATAATGTCCCGTTAATTCTATTTGAAGACTCGTAACGATCCCGTATATTTACTTTACACGTAGAATATCGTTTCTAAAACCAACTGCTAAGCCACTTTTTAAATTATCTTTAACAGCTAGAAGTTTGAGCACAGTCTCGTTTTTATTAGATCGACGTATTTTCAGATGTTATACACGTGATCTATATAAATATACTGATAATTAGTTAGATGGCATTTCAAGAATTAGATTGGAATGCGTTACGAAACCGATTATCTTATATCAAAGTACCGCGCAATAATAACCAAACATTTTGCATAATCGCGTGTAATAAGAAAAAGGTCGCTAGGTCTTAATAACTAGATATAATTAGATGCTACACAATTACTCTGGCCGTGGATGTATACATTTGAATTATATCGTAAACAGCCATGTAGACATGGGAACTCAAATGCACCTCTCCTCCAGTGTCACAATAACGCCGGAAAGCTACGAGGACTTCGTAACAGTGGATTTCAGCCGAGTGCAATTAACGTAGCACATAATCATGTACATTTCCAAACTCACATAACACTTATCCTTATATCCTTTGTAAGTATTCGATTACCAGGAATCTACATAGAATTATAAACTGCTTTTACAGCTCATTGTTTCTACTGCCAAGTAATTTTCAAAATAGATATTGATTATTTGATGAGAAATAGAATATTTTTCTAATGACAAGGTTAAATATGAAAATATTATGGCACTTTTTAGAGGATACAAAAATATTTACTTTAGAAAACAATTTTACTCTCTTGATAACTCATAATACTCCTATAGTATTATATATTTGTACGCATATAATTCCTTTAATGCTCCCGTCGTTTACGACCAATGATATCTTGAAAGATAGATCAAGAATACAACGAAACGAGATCAAAAACAAGATTATTCTCTAAAGTGGTATTGTTCCGTCATTGTATTTATCGTATATTAGCGATATCCTTAAATAAATTGCGTATTTGTACACGTACTGCGCGCTTAATTTGTGGGATATCGAGTGCAGGGCCCGCTACATTCCTTTCAATATTCATCTCCGATCGGCGGACCAATTTCCCTCCGACATCTCCATTTACCGCGAGCGAGCGAACGAACGAACGCTCGCGCGCAGCCTCGCATTAACATTAGCGGCGTCCCACTCGTTATTTTCAAGCTTCGCCGTATAACAAGCCGCGAGGATGGAAGAGAGAATAACGAAAAGAAAAAAAAAAACGAAAAACAACGAAAAAGGGACGAGCAGACGCGACCGTGGGGAGTTTAAAGTTTAATACGATAATTTTCAGCGTATACAAACACACGCATACACCGGAGAGCAATTTTATAACTCTAGTTTCCTTATTTCGGATATATCTCCGATGATTATACGAATAAAACAACAGCGTGCAAAGGAGAGACAGAAGAAAAAACAAGTTCGGCGCGCCTATTGAAAAGAAGTACACACACATACGCACACACAGCAGAGACAGACAGAGTACAGACACACGTATAGACGAGCGTATAGAGCTACACGCAGACACGGTCGAGAGTCCTCTTGGCTCTATATCCATCGTGAATTTTTTTTCATCTCTCTTTCTCTCCCTCTGTCGCTCGTTCTTTTTTTTTTCCCTTCCTTTTCAATATTCTCCTGGACCCATAGAAAAGCGAGCACGTCCGTGCGCACGACGCTCCTTTTTTATTACGTGCTCTCGCGTCCTCGTGCGCGCATACACACAGACACACACGTAGCCGTGCACAGACACCGGAGTCGACGGGCGGCGCGTTCTCGTCGCATTATCGGTCGTCCCGGAGTAAAAGAGACGGAGAGAGAGAGAGAAAGAGAGCAGTGGCAGCAGCAGCAGCAGCAGCACATGGGTTGAGAAAATCGGGGCGTGTGGAATGCGTGAATGACGCGGTGAAATCTCGTCCGAAAGAGAGAAGAGAGCCTCCCGTGTGTGAATGTCCATCCATCTCTCTTTTCCTCCCGCCTACGCAGTTCTCTCGTTCTCTCCTTCATTCACTCGGTTTTTTCTTTGGGAAAATGAGTTGAAAAGCATCTCTCTTTCCTCTCTGTCGCTCTCTGTTTCTATGTGTCCGCGCGCAGCCTCCCGAGACCAACATCATGTGTACATGTAAGCGTCGAGAGACCGAACAGATCAATCGTTCATATACGTGTATCTGCAGCGCCTGTTGTATGTGAATGCCTAGGGAGATTACAGTGCATGGATTGTTATGAAAAAATTAATGATTTGCTGTATTGACTTTTTTCCATGCCGATATGGAGTTCGAGTTGTGACTATAGCTATGAGAACATTCTTTTTTGTTTTGAGAAGGAATTTTAAAGCTGGGCTAATTTCAACGGGACAATTTCTCAGTTATGATATTTAAATGATGAAATTATTTTGAAATAGCAATTTCAAATCAAATGTCCCATAGCGCATGTCCTGATTTTGAATAATTTTATATTACAAGTTTTACAATCATCATTGTGTATCTTGGTAAATGTATAGACGATGAAGCATCCCAATTGATGCATACATCATACAGAATACAAAAATATTGAATTTCATTCTTGTGTGATAGTAATTATATGCGAGTAGATAATGTCGAGGGTTGTAAGACATCTATTTTTGGAATTAAACTTTCATTATATTTTTTAGCATCGCCGTTTGATACGAAAATATAAATATTTTTTCAATTAACTTTTTCATGAATAGTTTGGTACTATACCATGAACCTCATGTTGCAACTAAATTAAAATATTATTTAAAAGGATATCTCTATAAAGATATTCCTTCATTTTTTAAATTTCTCTGAGACTTTTGGAGAAAATTTGAAAAATAAAGTAATGATAAAATTAATTTCTCCTTTTATTCAAGCAGAATGCGCATAAAAAAGTTTAGAAAAGATTCATCCTTGCAGCAAGAGCAAAAAGTTTAATTAAAATTCATTGATCCTCAAGTGTTTCATACATAATATATTACAGGATCCTCAAACAGAGTTGTCAAGACTATTTATATTAAATTTTTTACAGTATGCTTCGTAATGACACTATTGATATTGAACAATTTATAATCGTGTGATATTGTATTGATAGTGTAAAGCTCATGTACATGTAGATATAGTCATACAGATAGAATATATGCTTGATCGATTGAATAAGAATTACAAATTAACTGTCATGTGAGCAAATGTAAAATATTAATATTCGCACTTACGTTTTCACTTACGTAAGCTCATTTGATAAACTCGTTGATCCGAAGTGTTAATTATAGTAACGATTAATTCGAATGAACCAGTCGCTCGATCATTATTTATAACGAACCAACTCGGGCTCAATACTTTCAAACGAACAATATTTGTAAAATTATTTCATCGACAGCTAAATTGAGTGTATAAGTACAGAAACTATAATTCAATACCATCGAGCGCAAAATTAAGTCTAAACAATGTTTCGATACGAGCGTCGTCCGATGGAGAATCTGGTCTTGCACGCGAGACTCGGCGCGTGCACTCGATCGACTGGGCCCACGATTTTATAATTGGCTATCCACAGCAACTCGCTTATACTACACTCGCGATTACGAACCTCGGCGCAATGGCTATTTCCACGAAACAGCCCAGATACATCCAGTAATAACTGTACAATTTTTGCGCGTAATTATATCAGCAATCCATTCTGATCCCCCCGGTCAATTTACTTATCCTACGTATACGTATTCAAACTTATCGTTAGGACATAAAATTTAATTAGATTCATCAAAAATTATATATAAACACACACACACACGGACACGCATATAATATTATAGTTTATACACATGACTTTCTGCTCGAATTAATATAATGAGCAAATCTGTACTTATAGAGCAGTATTAGTTGGTAGCGAGCGGCGCGCGCGCGTGGAAGTAGCGAAAGACCGGTTGGCCGTAAAATTATTCCAATTATCTCAGTGGTATAGGCTTCGGAGCGCGCGCGATCGAGATAAAAATCTTGAAAGCGCGTGCTAAACGATCATCGACAAGGAAACCGAGCCATTTTCATTTCCGTTCCGCGCTTTTGCCTTCCGCAGAGATGTTTTCGTATACCCACACAGCCCACGAAGTAAGTATATCTGTATAGGGTGAAGCTCGTAAAAAGACCCGAGTCCCCATAGCTTGTACCTTATATACCTATGTATATCGTCGCTTTGAACAACAGGCGACAACGGTAATTGGCTAATTCTCAAAAGAGAGAGGGAGAGAGCCTCATTCACGTCCTTTCTGTGCACGTTCGCTTATATATTCAAAGGGCCCAGGCGACCGCTACTGCACAACTTCTGGAAGAGCGCAAAGGAAGCCACTGGAGCTGCCACCAGATAATATTATAGGTTTTACCTGCGTTCGCTCACACTCGCGCTCCAGCTAACTTATATATAGGGGGGGCGCGTAATTTTCGACACGGTTATACGGCTAATTCGCGTTATATACATACGCTTCTGCTGCTGCACATGTGCGTGCGAGAGATTTGCGCGCGCGCGTGCATTTATACGTATAACGCGCACATCACTGGTGCTGGCTTCGACGCGCAAGAGAGAGAGAGAGATGGAGGCCTATATCGGCCGCTAAGTACAGAGACGAAACGTTAAGAATCGCGCGCGCGCGCGCTCTCGCGACGATCATTACAGTCGTTACCGTATCGCCTAGCGTGCTGTTAGGGTAATTAGATTCAGCGCGAGAGTTTGCTCGTGCACGGCGCTCTCCTTCGTGCATTACGAAAGAGAGAGAGAGAGAGAGAGGGAGAGAGAAAGAGAAGAAAGCGGCGGGACTCGGGGGCAAAAATTGTAACGCGCCTCTGTAATCTTCGCGTGCGCGTCAGAGGGAGAGAGAGAGAGTCGAGGCCCCTTTATAGTAGCGCGCGAGCACTTTTTTTATCCGCCTTTACTTACCTCCTCTTCTTCGTCTTCTCATATGTATACACGTATATATGTATGTAACTCATCTTCTCGTACTTTCTGCGCACATCCTATTCTCTTCATTTTGCTTCGGCGCTGTAGGCTCGATTTCTTCCATCAGCTCAAGTTTGCTTATTTTTATTTTAATGCCGTAAAAAATGAAAGAGTCTCCTAAGTATCGCCGCTCGTGCAAAGATTAAGTTGCATTTCAACAGCGGATAAATATGTACAATCATTATCGCTCTTGCGTGTAAATTATTATACACTACCATAAAATTAAAGCCAAAACCTTACAAATTTCAATTACATCGATCCGATGCACCAACCTTTTCAAAGCTCACAAGAACATTGAAATTTAGTCGCAGCATGAAACGTCAGTACATAATACTCGTATTCAGATTCGAACGGCATATATAAAGCCCACATACGCCGGCAATCTCTACGAGTGAATGGTAAATAAATCGGGCTCATCTCCTCGACAGCGCATATATACAGATTCTCCCCCCATTGAGCACGTAAATTCCACGGAAGATTAAATGCGCGCATTGATGCAAATATATATACATAGCGCGTACATACCTATATATAACTATTGGCGCGATACTTAAAGAGTCGCGGCTGTTTTGACTTTGACGAAACGAATCTCCCCCGCTGAATAGGGGGGAGCGATGGGGGGGGGGGCTTTAATCATTGATCGATGCACTCGGTGCGCCGCTGCGACGTCTGCACCGTGTGCAAGCGCATAATATTCAGGGCGTCTGCAACGTCGATAATGACGTTGATAGGGCCATTACGGCAATCAGGCGCGCGATTCAAAATCAGTTTAGACAAGTTTCATTCAATTACATGGCCGTGTGCGCGAGCGAGCATTATATATATTGCGCACAAGAGCCAGAGAGAGAGAGAGAGAGAGAGAGAGAGAGAGAGTGACAGAGAGGCGCAAACAAACGCGTCGGGCGCCGTGACAATCAGTCGCCGATCGGATTCGACGTTGCGTGCGCTTACGTATAGACACATAGGAAATCTATATGGGCTTGTGTGTGTATATGTGCGTAAATAACAAGAGATGGGTGAATGGGAGGGGGAGTTAAGTATGAGAAGGAACGAAAATCTCAGACGACGATTGGGAGACGCTCGACGGCACTTCAAAGCCGCGCGCCAATCCTCGGAATGTGCAATTAGGCTCATTAGCGCCTGAGTATCTCAGCCGTGAATCGTGTACGTGTGCGATGTTCGCGCGCCACGTGTATTTTTTGACCTCTGCAATTTTTGATATTCTTCTCTCTCTCTTTTTTTTATGTTGCACTTGTCTTCGCGCGGAGATGTGATCGGTGTGTTTATGACTCGAGATTCACTGGATCGTGAGTGGGAAAATTATCGACCTTCAATGCACCGTGAGAGTTTAAGGATGTCGTTATGTCGTACTTATCCTTTCCATCTGATTTCATAGGGTCAATTATGACGGATAATGTTTCGCAGATTGTTCAGATTCGGTCCCCCTTGATCATTGGTGATGGTATACCGGCATGCCCGTAAAATTCAAAGAGATATTTGTGGACGCTTCGATAGACCCAAATGGAAATGAGTGCATGTAAATTGAATTTCTCACAGCGTTTGATTACGGAAATAACGAAACCGATAAAATCCTTACAGTACATTTTCGTTATACGCTAATTAAACTGTGCGTACACTTGCTATACCGATATTCTTATATAAGAATCTCGCATTTTGTGGACACTGCGAGAATGCCGAGTATACCGAGCTGCTTGTACATAAATACTTTTGTGGACATATATAAATTAAATTTATCATACTCTCAGGTAGGCTGGGAAACAAGACAATAAATTTTCTGAACCAACGCCTCGGTGACTTGGCCGAGCTAATAAAAACGTTGCGAGCGAGGCAGTCATCAACACCTTTCGCGAGCTCGAGTTTTGCATAATTATACATCCGAGAGCTTATCAGTAACGTGTGTGTATGCATTAATTATCATGCATCCGCCGTGAATCTAATCGTTCTTATTTATCTTTATGAATAATAATCTCACCGATGGCTACTTAATATATCTTCAGCGGTTACCGAACATAAATGAAGGCGCACCAATAGCTTAAAATGTATTATTTTATACTTTTAAAACAGCTTGCGACAGGATAACAGATTATGCAATGAGCATATTATTTTTATGACTGACAAAAGTTTTTCGAAATACATTCCAGTACGTAATGAAATTATAGATATTTATTTCAACTGTACGACCAAAATAACTTTAACAACACCAGTTGCACAGAGACCCATACTAGGACCATTACTATTAATTATGATATAAGTACGTAATATGAACGATTCGTCTAAAATTATTCCAGATAAGTGCATTTTGTCATACACGGATGATACAATTGTTCTAAATACAGGAATAAAATGGGAAGATGGGCAACAAAAAATGAACGAATTATTTATGTAAAGTAAGCCATTTGATAGAAGAAAATGAGCTTTCATTAAGCATAGCAAAAACTGCCTATATAGCTCTTGGAAGTTATTGTAATAATGCTCCGATGAAACTACAAATTAACATTAGTGGAAAACCAATAAACAGATAGTCATATGAAATGAGATAAGCATATATGTATATAATTGAAAACACAAGATACTTACTATTTATAATTTATAAACGTAAAAAAAATAATGAACTCTAAAATCCTTATTACTATTATACACTTTTTCGTAGTATAGCTAATTATGGAATAATAGCCTGGGAGGCCGGTTCACGTAAAAATGTAATCGATAAGTTGCAGTCATTGCAAAACAGGATATTAAGGATTATATTAAACAATAATATAAACTGATCATTTCACTACTGAAAATGAAAGAGTCGTTTGAAATTAATGACCTCTTATATCATTATAACAAATTGAAATATCAATATTTAAAGTCATGAGTGCGATACAATAAAATATTTTAATAAATTACCTGATAATTCAAAGATATTAACCCATTAACGACCAGGACCCCGAATTTTCAACCATTTTTTCGAGGCGTTTTTTCAACTAAAAGAAAGGTTTGAAAAAATTTGAAAAAGATTATATCCGTCGTATTTTGAGCTGTTCTTTCGAATGGTCATACCGATTTTTTGTTAAAATACTCCTGCAAAAATATATAGCATGTTGTTCACGAAAAAAAGTTAAAAAATTTGGAAATTTTCAACTTTATGAATTGTTTTTATGAGAAAAATGCAATGACAATAATTCAAAATACTGCAAAAAAGTGCAATCGATGTTCAAATATTACGGGAAAATTTCTTTCATGATTCTAAAATATTTTCAACCTCTTCAAAATGGCCATATTTCACAAAATCCCAAAAAACTCAATTTAATAAGCAATTTTTCAGACAACTTCTTAGAGGGCTCTTTTACAACTAAAAAGAAGGTTTTGAAAAATTTCGGAAAGATCTTATCCGGCGTATTATGACCTGTGCTTTCGAATGGTGAGACTTATTTTTTGTTAAAACCCTCTTGAAAAAAAAATATGGCGTGTATTTCACGAAAAAAAGTGAAAGAATTTTCAACTATTAATTAAAAAATTATAAATTTTAAAAATATTTTAGAATCATGAAAAAAAATTTCCTGTAATATTTGAACATCGATTGCACTTTTTGCAGTATTTTAAATTATTGTCATTGCATTTTCGTTATGAAAAAAATTCATAAAGTTGAAAATTTCCAAATTTATTAACTTTTTTTCGTGAAAAACACGCTATATATTTTTGCAGGAGTATTTTAACAAAAAATCGGTATGACCATTCGAAAGAACAGCTCAAAATACGTCGGATATAATCTTTTTCAAATTTTTTCAAACCTTTTTTTTAGTTGAAAAAAAGCCTTGAAAAAGTTGTTGAAAATTCGGGGTCCTGGTTGTTAATGGGTTAAAACAGAATGATAAGATCATAAAAGACAAAAAATTATACGCTTGGCCAAAATAAATAAGTAAACAGAAAAGAAACATTTTTGACATTCTAACCTTGTTTAAAAAGTTATAAAGTCTAATCACACTATCTGCTATAAATAAAGAAAATTATTAAGATGATATTAGTGTTGGTTAATTTGTTTTAGTTTAAGTTAGATATATTTCAGCTGGTCCGATGTACAAGTGACGTTTGTATTACCTTTATACAGGATGCAATATTATTATTTGCATGCACTTCTGAACTCTGGTGAAATAAACAAACAATTCACTTGATTACTCGCTCACGTTTTTTACTATCAACTACGTAAGCACCATAATTTTACAACAATGCACCTCTAGTTCCTTTTATTCCCGGCCATTTTATTTGAATACTTATTTTCAATTATTTCTGGCATCAAGTATCATCGTAAAATCAGTACGAGTAAATATAGTCCGGCATGCTATATAATAAACACAGCCGTATAACTTTTTTGCCCCTCTACCTTGCTCTCTCTCTCTCTCTCTCTCTCTCTCTCTCTCTCTCGCTCTCTTTTTCAGCACGCCGTAAAACGAGAATACGGCATCACTGGAAATCAAATCGCAAAAGGCTACCGTGGGATCGACCTTTCGAGGCCGTAAACGAATCCGATGATTTTCGAGTTATTTTCTTTTTCCTCCCTCCTCTATATACCCCTCGTTATATTCTCTCTTTATATATAGACATATAGATATACAGTATTGCGCGCGTATGTAGAGAGACAAGGCATAACCAACTATCGACAAGATCATTTGCAGACCGGTTCCGTATAGTAAACGGTGTGAATTACGTAGGTGCGCTACGAGTCGAGCGGACGCGCGTGCACCTCGCCGCGTTATATACGGGTACACACGTCTTGCGCGATTGTAAGTGATAGCTTTGACCGGTGCGCGTTGAATATAAAAGATAGATTGCCTGGCGATGTTCGATTGCGCCTGTGTCTGTGCTTGTGCGTGTGTGTACGTGTATGCGCCTGTTCTAGCTGTGCGATTCGCAACTGATACCTTTATGCCACGCGATACGTCTCTCTTTCGCACCTGTAAACACGCGGATTCGACTTCGCTGCACGCGCACTGCTACGGGGCATTTCTTTCTATTCCCCTTCCTCACGCCTCCCCCCCTCTCGCTCTCTCTCTCTCTCTCTCTCTCTCTCTCTCTCTATTTTCCTTGCTCTCTAGCAGTGCAGCCTCGCTAATTTGGCGCGATGTAAATTCATACTCCATAGAGATATCCGGTTGGCGTGGAGGTTGAACATCATGTATATTTTTTTCTGTTTTCCGTTATGCTTAATTCATTTTTCGAAATCGATAGTCGAGCGATCTAACTGCCAGCGCGGTAGGATGGAATACAACTAGGGCGATAAAAATGTTGAATTTAATATCATTGACAAATCGTTCACTGATATTTCTACTATATAGGCTTTATTATATTAGACGAAATACAATTATTATTATGCATTGATAATATTGCGACATGATTATAGTCTGAAATGATATTTGAGACTTTTAGCTATAAAAGCTATAAAACCGTCTATCGGCGGATAATGCTGAGCCATTAATATGGTTGTGACATACTCAAACGCGGACTTCACATCATTGCAATCGATCATCGCAGGTAAATTTATTCATTTCTACAAACTATGAATCAAATATGAAACTAAGGTTATGTAATAGTATCGTACAGCTTTGCATTAACTAGGATCACGGATTTGACTAAAACTCTGGGATGTATATTTTGACATAAAATTATGAAAAAAGCCAAAACGGCTCCCCCTAACAATCGATGTGCTTGTATAGTATTATTTGTAGCTCAGTACGAAAAAGCCTTAAAATAATTTTGCGCATAGAAATTTAAAGAGGCACAAAGGATCTTTAATTTAGGAGTTGTTCCGCACAAAATGTGAATTTTCCGCAAAGTTATTGATGATTAAAAGTGCGGAAAAAATTATTCCACAAATTTCCTATTCAGTATATTTTATCGGTTTTTGGATTGAATTTCTAGCGTTAAAAAATGTCAATAGCTTTGCGGCAAATTCATATTTGTGTACGTAAAAAGTCTTGAGCACATTGATTTTTACCGAATTTTTTCATAGTAACATTACAAGAGGGTCATAACATTGATACATTTGAGCGCTAGTGGGAACTGCTTCGGTTTTTACATAATTATTAGTATAAGTAATGATATCCCAGAGTGTCAACTAAATCTGTGCTTCGGAGGGCTGGTCATCTCCTAATAAGTATAATACAAGAGCTGTATAAAGTACTTACAATATATAGTCAATTATTTTTCTCTCCAAAAATTCAGAAATATCGTTGCCAATAGATTGACACTTACGAGAAGATGCCCAGACATGCAAGCCTGAATTTTCTTTCAGGAATTACATTTTATGCAAAATAATGAAATCTGGGTATCAGTCTTTTTTTTAATAGGTTTACGAAATTAAAATATTCAATACTCTTAATGCTTATAACCTATATCTATATATATTGTTTTACGGTATAATATCTTGATTTCCAGGGCACATTCAATAAAATACCGACACACGGGTCTCATTATTTTGCGCATAAAGTAATTCCTGAGTTTTACAGAAATCCAGTGCGCCCGCATACCTGGTCATCACCATGTTAGTTTTTTTTTAATTTTGTTATCTTACAGTCGAAGCTTTTCAATAAGAAAAAAATTTTAAAAAAACGTTGTTGGAGCATATTTCAAGAACTTCTACATAAAAATAAGCCATTTTTTTCGTGGGTGTATCCACACGTATGTGCATGAGTTATGTACCCACATATCTGACGAATGATTCTATACCGATTATTGTTTTAGGTATGGCTCATTTTCTTCATTTTTCTTACCATAACGCCACTAAAAAGATTCTTTTTTATTTGATGATTTTCTTTTGTGTTATGATGTAAAACAGATTTTTGTAATTTACTTTTTTTTATATATTTTCGTTAATCTTTTTTGAATCTCGAAGAATCATTTGTAAGCGATTACAACTGCCTGTATTTGAAGAGGTTCTATATGGTAAGATATTTTTTGCATAGCGAAAATGTGTTTTGGTACCTACGCTGTTTATGGAAAAATAATTATTAAAATTCATTCAAGTTTTTTCAAAATAATGGTTCATAAGAACATTGATTATAGTTAAATTTCCAATTGCTTGTCATGATTATTTTAAGAGAAAAATATGTATGCATGAAAAATATTATATTTCTTTATGATCGGATAGCAGCTATAAAAATCTTAATAAAAAGAAAATATGATTTATAAATGATAAATACAGCTAGGTATCATTGTGATTGTGTAGGAAGAGTGAATGAGCTAAAGAAAAGTGTTTAATACACTTTAATACACTTGATCACAATAATCGAGTTGTGGAACTCAGATTTTTAATAAAATTGTCTGTCTAAAGTCTTTTCGGATTTTCAACAACGACAATACTTTTTATATTGAATATTACAATCATATATTATACTTGTTCTAAAAAAATAAATATCAGTATTATAGAAACTATCATATGACTCCATTACGTATTATGGAACTTTCGAATTATGTCATCGGCATATATTTTAGGATTTCAGTAATTTAAAAAAATCTCTAGTCACGCTCTTTTGAAAAACATTGCTCGACGAAGAAGCGCCGACATCGCCAACTGCGTATTTAATATCGTCGAAAGCCAAAACTTCGCTCGCGTGTGGGATCCCGTAACATTTTTTAACTAAATGAACCGTTGTAGGTCAGTGCACTCGAAAGGATAATCTAGAGATAGGTGGGCCGTGTGACATTAACGAACTTTTTCGCTGAAACTTCGAATTTTATTAAGCTAGTGGATATTTTAATTGAACCAGCAAATTTCATAGTTATATCACTTAGCGCAATGTCCTTCTCTAGTATGATCAAACATCCGTATCTTTCAAAGTATTTTAAAAAGGAAAAAAAATACGTTTATATAAACTGAATCTTTTTTATCATGAGCTCGTTTATCTGCTGATTCACGTATTATTCTATATATATATATATATATATATACAGAGTTTCAATTTCTTATCTCACCAATAATCGTTAAAGAAATCGACGGACAATCGCTTGTTAAGCTTCGTTAAAGCGCATCAATATCAAACCCGACTCATTTACAAGCAAAAAGCTCCTTATGACAGATCGCATTGTTTCGCAGATTCCATTGTTCCGTCCACTGCGTTCACAGCGAATAATTCAGCGTTACACTAATATCTCGGATATAGCAACAATAGAAAAAAAAAAGTTTATTTCGTCCAATACTAATGCCTATTCCTCTTCTGTCATCCGTAGCTGGAGCAACTTACACAAACACGTTATTATCGTTCCCGACTGCTGCGCGGCGTTTACGACGCTAAATCAGTGAGTGGCTTTGTTTAAAGGAGTATAGGCTTACACAGAGAACAGAGACCACCGCGTATATAGCCGCACCCGGCTGTTTATAAAACGATATATATATATGTATATATATATATATGTATATGTATATATCGCAGCTTGGGACGCAGCGGCCGGCGCGTCGAGACAAATCACCTGATTTGAAACGGCGCTTTGTGCACTCTCGCGCCTATAACTGTTATACAACAGATCCAGACACGCGGATCGTTTACTGTTTATATCGAGACAGATTCGGTTAGTCGAAAGGGTATACGTATCTCTCTGGAGCCTCGCGCTTTGTTGTCGGAGAAATGAGAGGGGGGGAGGCTTCGGAGTATAAGAAGAAAGCTCGTCGTGCTTTGCTTTGCTTCTATAGCGCTCGGTATGCGCAGCTCCGAGCTGCCGGTGATGTACGCGAGCGCGCGCCAGCTGTGATAACATATCCAGGGATATTCGTAGCGATCGGCTTTCCAGAAGCTGCTGCTGCTGCTGCTGCTGCGGCTGCTTCTCCTCGGGCGAGCGCGAAAGAGATACTTCTGCGTTTATCCTGACAGATGACGAGCGCGCTGATTTTTTTTTTCCCGTTTTTCGTAGCGTTCGAATGTAATCAGATGGCGTGTGCTTTTGATGAATGTCGGGGAGAGACAGAGAGAGAGAGAGAGAGTGGGTCAGGGCTAAAGCGGGCTTTGAAGGTTTCGTGGAATACATAACTTGAAGGCGGCTTATACGTTTTTTTTTCTCTTCTCTCTAAACATTGAATATCGTATGCTCGAGAGAGCTCGAGATGAATTTGGACGAGCGCGGTTTTGGGAGGTACGTGTTTTTCCATCTGTTCTCGCCAAGGTTCTCGCGTTATATTCGTAAGATACATACACACAGTTGGTAATATCGTGTTTTCTTTATCATTGCGATATTTAAGAAATTTCGCTTGATGTTCGAATTTCGACACTTTTTGTAATAATATAAGGAAGGTAATATCATGGGCGCAATAGTAACAGTTCTAGGGGGCCATACAGCTCTCAAAAACACAAATAACGAATGTCACTTCAAAAGTGGATACCACTTGTCGCGGGATAGCGTTTATAAGAAAAACAATTTCAAATTTACGATACAGGTGACTTCTTTTATTCTTCGAATTTGACGAGTCACTATTTTTGCAAGCATATCGTCGAATTTCTACCTTATGATTGTAGCTTTTAATTTAGTACAAAATTTTACGCAGTCATAATAATTGAACCGGGAGCCATAGATGTTGACATGCTTGGATTTTTCTATATATTACATCATTATCCCAAATTCCTGTGCGGTACACAAAAAAAATAGATACTTACTCGTTTTGTTCAATTGGAATATCGATTGCTGGAGATATACATATACAACTTAATAACACGCGTTACTTATCTATCAACAGCGAAGCAACAAAAAAAAAAAAAAAATGCGATGTGTAAAAAAATTTGACGAACGGACTCGCAAATCCGTTTCAGCTTTACAAGCCGCACATATCAAATCCGTATATGGATAGCTCGTTAGTCGATCCGTATATATTATTCCTGCACCGTCAGTCGACCGTCTCGATATGTATATAAAACACCTCGAGACGCGTTGCAGTATACAGGTGCATATACACGAGGTGTAGTATATAGCGGAGCGAAAAAAAAAAAAAAAAAACGAGAGTCGCAGCAATGAGAGCCTCTTAGCCATCGCCGGCGCGCTCGCCTCGTGCAGTATACGGGGCCTCTTCATTTCGCATTCCCGCCATGCGGATATACAAGAGGCGAAACGACCAAACGAACCGCTTGTATACACGCGCGCGCGCGTACACACACAGAGGCCAAACCATTCCCTACTTTTTTTTTTTTGTTTGTCATGCTCCGTTCGACGGACTGCAGCAGCAGCAGCAGCAACGACAGGACAGCGCACGTGCCTCTCGACGCTTATATATATGTATATGCACACATTGCACACATGCATGCGTGCACACACAAGAGAGAGAGAGAGAGAGTCTGACTGCTCACCACACGCGGCGAGAGATCGTTTGTGAGCGCGGGGGGCGCGTATTGTAACGCTGCTTTAGTCGAGCGCCGAGTTTACAGTAGTAAATTTGCACCCTCCTGCGCGCGTATCTCGTCTCTCTCTCTCTCTCACTCTCTCGCTGTGTATACATTCGAGGGTATTCGAGTGCGCGCGACGGCTGTTTGTCATCGTTCGAGGAAGTTCCACAACGCTGCCCGAGCGCGACGCGAAAATACTGAAGCGACAGAGACAACTCTGCGGGAAAAAAAAAACACGCGCTCGGGCTGCATGTGCGCGACCGAAAGAGAATGCTGGAGCTCGACGAAGAGAGAAAGAGAGAGAGATAGAGAGGGGTCTTTACTCGTGGATTTGTCTTGTTCTTCACGCGTGACACACTGTGTTCTCGTTGTCCTTTTTTTCTTTCTCTATCTGTCCCGTCTGTCGGTCGTTTTTTTTTTCTCTTCTTTTGCAGAGGGCGTGGAGCAAGAGAAATAGAGAGAGAGGGGGAGAGAGGGCGAGAGTATGCACGAGCAGCAGCGCAGCAGCGTCGGTAGCTGGCACTTATCCTTCGAATAACGCCGTACGTAGATTACTCGGGGTTTAATTATATATGAGAGAGAGAGAGAGAGAGCGAGCGAGAGGGAGGGAGAGGGAGGAAAGCGAGTTTCGAGTGGACGACAGGATTTCTCTCTAAACTGTCAACCACTTAGGCGCTACATGCACTCTTTCGTCTCTCCAACTTGCAGCCTCTCATTCTCGCCTGATGTGAGCTCCTGCTGGGATGATAGAGCGAGCGCTATGCAGCAGCTCACCCGGACGCAGCTCTTTCATTCTCCTCTCGCGCAGCATTCGCTGTGCACTTCTGGCGTAAGGATCGTCGATGGCTTTCTTATATTGCTCTCATATATACAATACTTTGCAAATACGAGCCATTTCTATTGTTATTGCTTTTGCTTTTGTCGCCTTTCACGAGCATCACAAAGCAGGGTTTTCATCAAGTGCAAACAGTCAATTTGTTTTACTTTATTTATTTTATTTTATTAAATTTACGGGAATAAACCGTTGCATGAAAGAAAAATTTCCTTTACACTAATACAATCTAAATATGAAATAAAGAATGGTTGAATACTTAACTTAGAAATATCATTGTGCATATAGTCGAATCTATTGATTGGAACATTAAATCAAAAAGCAAGTAATCTAAGTATACGATGCTGATTTGATTCTAACTTTTTAATAACATTGTGATAACAAGGAGTCCAAATTATTGACGCATACGTTAAATTAGACAGAATCAAACTTTCGTAAAGGCACTAGATTGAAGCCGATTTTTTAAACGTTTTGGTATTTCTAAAAATAAATCCAATCATGCTAAACGCTGTAGAAGTAATTTGTTCAATGTGCTTATTAAAAGATAGATCTTTTCGAATACAATACCTAAATCCTCGATCCTATATAATTAACTCTTTCAATAATTTGACCCTCGATCATGTAATCGTTACATATAAAATTCTTTCTTTTCCTATTAAATGACATAACTTTACATTTTGCAATGTTTAGCGCAAGACCATTTTGCTCCGACCATCCCAGCATTGCATTTAAATCCAATTGTAATTTCTTAACATCATTTATATATATAAATATTTCTTATATGCCTTCGTTTTCTTCTCCACTCAAATTGTTTCAGCAATAATAAAATCTCAAGTGAATGTTAGATATTTAGGTAAGACGCTCGAGCTGATTACCCGCGGCGGCGCGGCAGCTCTAACTTTTAATAAATTTGGCTAACGCAAGCAAGTGGCCGGACATTAAAAAACTTGAGAAATTACTCTCTCATCGTTCCTTCTCCCTCCCGATGCTTTATGCGCTTTGCTTCGGAACATGAGGAGAGAGAGAGAGAGAGAGAGAGAGAGAGAGAGAGAGAGAGAGAGAGAGAGAGAGAGCGAGGAAAGCGACTTTTCTGCATTCGAAATAATGTTTGTGCCGACGATAAACTTTGCCGAAGAGCCGCGTTGTATATATATAAGGAACGAAGCCGAAGTGCACCAGTAGCGACGACAGTTTTAAGGATTTTATCAAGTAGCAATTTGCATGTCGGACTCGCATTTACTCGAGTTACTTCTCCACGGATGGCTGATTGCCGGAGAAAAGAGAAGACGGTGACGCGCGGCAAGAGAGAGTCAGAGACAGAGAGAGGGAGAGCAGAGAAAGAGGAAAAGAAAAATGAGGATGAGAGAATCTTAGGCGCGGGATGGGGGACAGAGAGAGAGAGAGAAAGTGCGAGCACACGTGTGCACAGTTGAAAGATTGCTTCATCTTGAAATATTCTGATGCCTCTTTACGGATGCTTATGCGACGCAAACGTGTTTGTTACACGTCTTTAATGCTAACGAAGCTAAGTAGGATGTCGAGGAGGATGGGAGTGAGCGACAGCTGCAAGGGCTATTTTTTCCTTTTGACAAGAATAAAGTACTTATAACTTTAGAGTTTAAGCGAAATTTATTTTATATATATTTGAAATTTATAATGATTTAAAATGATAAGTATATTATTCCCAAACTAGCTTATATTTCATTGCAGAAATGTGGATTTATAATTTGAGCCTGAAAAATTTGTCGTCAAGTTATAGTCTCAAAGGATTTTGAAAAAAATGCATGAATATTTGGTTGATTGACGAATGGCTGGATTTGCATGTTGATCTTGTTCTGCTCTGAACCAACAATTAATAGTAGATTTAATTGGACATTATTTCCGAATGAAGTTGTAAGTGCCAAGAAAACTAATGATGATCGTATAGTTAATGCTTGTTATGTACTGGTCAGTAGGAAGTCCCGAAAAAAAAAGAACAAGATACGTACATACAAGATATAAAATCAAGGATAAAATAACAAGTCTAAAAAGCACCTTATGCATATATACATTAGCAAAGAAATCAATCACGCACATACGAATTATTCAGTTTTGCCACGACTGGAACATCGATTTTTAATGTAGAGTAGCTCAGGTCTCAAAAATACAAGTATATTTGGAATTTGCGCTACTGGCCAGCTGAAAGCTGTATATATACACACATTCGTATACACTTTTTTGCGACTCGAATGTTACATTATTAACCTAAAATTGGTCTATCTGGTATCTCGATTTCAAAAACTTGTTTTTGCCGAGGAGATGAAATATTGTAGCCCGATGAAAGAAAGATATGCACAGGATGAAGCGTGATAAAAAAAACGATAGAATTGGAGGGCCGCACAGACGCATACGAAAGAGAAATAGAAGGTCTGTATATAGATGAAAGCGTGTGGATAAAAAAAAAAGTGGAAAATCAACATCAGAAAGGAGGAAAGAAGGAAATACTAGACGAGGAGGCGAAAAAAAGTGTGAAATGTATAGCGAGACAAAGACAGCATAAAGATATTATTTAGTTTTTTTGCCCGTTTCTAATGCTGAATGCGCTACTTATTTAATGCAAATTCTACATTTCGCGTATACCCAAGAATGATACTGTGATAATGAAATCTATCGTTAATTTTATCTATTTTACGATCACGCGCAATCTTTGCACAGTTCGTGAATCATTCGATATGTCCCATAACACAGTCTTATAGACCTGAGTCCAATCATTCGCGTTTCGTCCATCGAGTCAGCAATTATCGTGTCTTCCCACCGTCCACATCTATGCCGAAGCTACAATACTACTGGGCAATTAACCGAAAAGGATGACGGAAAAAAAAAGAAAATAAAGCAGAATATATATAATGCGCTCGCATGCACGGAAAAAATAAATCGGGAGAGGAAGAGAGAGAAGTACTTGAGTCTAAAAGTAGAGACCATCATGTATTGTCGTTTCTCCATTTATCTTTCTCTGTCCCTTGGCTCTCTCTCTCTCTCTCTCCTCTCTCTCTTTCTGCTCTCGTCCTCTCTTACTCTCCCTCTTCAGATATCCAAACGCGTGTAAACAAGAGCTGGTGGAGCAAGTCTCGCGGTTAACGAGCGAGTTTCGTCGACGCTGGAGTTTGTATGTGCTGCTCTGCTGTCGCCTGCTCTGTGGCATTCTATATAAGAGAATGTATATAGGGACGTTAGGCCTCGTTCCTTCATATATATACATATCTACGTAATGCGCTCGTTCATTCCCTTTGCTAATTAGAAGGTCAGATACTTACTCCACAGGCGAACACGTCGGGGATCTCTTTTAACTTGGTGCTCGTGCGTATTAACCTATCCGCGGGCGGTTCTTCATTGGGAAATGAGTCGTTAACTCTCCTGTGCAATTTGAGCTTTTCAGAAAGCAAGTATACTTGGTGGAAAAAATCGATTTTTGTATTGATACGATAATTTGAGTAAAAAAGCGTTTTATCGTTTTGAAAAGGTGTACAAAGCTTGATCTTGACTATCTCTTGGACATGTTCTTGGATGGTTAATACCAAATGATCCGTTGAAGAGATATTTGGATTTTAATGCGTTTGTTAAAAATTTTGAAGCCGTGATAAAACTATTTCTTATCAATCGATTTACTTGAAATTTCGAAATTTTTTTTGCAGATTTTCAGTAATATCCGTTGCCAAATATTTAAGATAAAATAGTTTTAGTCGTTCTGATAAAATCAAGCTTAGAACTGGTCCATGTAATTTAATAGTTAAAACGGAGCGGTGATATGTATGTCTTTCACCAGCGGTCGCATGACGCTTAGAAATAAAAGTAATGGCAGCAGCAATGCGAGTGCGTGAATCAATCTGATGAAATTTATCATCGGGCGCACTTAAAGTATCGGTCTACGAAAAAATACGTTTTCATTACGCCTTGGCCTCAGCGAGAAACGCAGTCGTGGATATTCTTTTCATACCCCGGCGTACTTTGATCTCTGCCAATCTCGTATTAGACACGAAAATTCCATTTCTAAACTAGATTACGTCTACTGTATAGCTTCCGCGGATATTAAAATTCTCTCTGGCAAATGCATTTCTATATATATATATATTGCTCGACAGACACAAGCGCAAGCGCGCACAGTTCTCCACCCCGTATACACACTGCGAAAATAAAACATGAAATTTCGTTCTCTCGAGAGGAAATAATGAAAAGAGCTCGCTGAATAAAGCAGCGCGCGCCCGCGTTCTCTTTACAGTGCGATATAAATCCAAAGAAAAAAAAAAAAAAAATGGCCTCCTAAAACCGGAGACGCGGCGGAGAAAAAAGGGGTTACGGCGCCGCTAAAAATGATGGCTAGTCCAATACACACACACACACACACGGGCGCGTACATACACGTTATATCCACCATTCAACGGCGGCGCGCACAAGTCACACATAGAGCCTGTATTACGGAACGTCACTTGAACGTTATACGCCGCCGCACAATCGTGGATCTGGCACGCGACGCAATCATTTTCTTATAACCCGCTCCCGCCAGCTCTCTCACCCGTCTGTTACTGTGCCGTACTGCACGGCACAGCGCGATTTACTAATTTATCCACACATTCACGTCGATATAACCATTTCGTAATTGGCTCTTTATCTCCTTCTAATAGATTCACCTATACCTGCGTGAGCGAGAGAGAGAGAGAGAGAGAGAGAGAACGGCGATGTTATGTGTATACGCACTATATATATACACCCTCGCTCGAGACACACGCACACATGCAATTACTTCGAAATATATTAGTCAATTTGCATTATTCAATTTGCGCTATCTTAAGCGTCTATGGTGCTATGCCTTTCCTGCGCGCGCTGCAGTGCCGTCAAGACACACGTCCGTAAAAAAAAAGGAAGAAAAGGAATATGAGTTGAAGCGTTGCGGAACAACAGCGGCGCGCGATACTACTACGAGTCGGAGGCGACTATTTTCGTTTTATCGCGCGAACGTGAAATGCGCGGGACGTTAAAAGGTTATAAAAACACCAGGGAGTGCGAGTGAAAGACGCGTGGTGCACGTGCTGTATATATATATACGTGTATCGAAGGCCTGTGGTCCGCTCTTGCGACGAAAAAACATATATATATATATATATAAATGCCTCCGGGGGCCGCACTCAACACGATTTCTCAGGTGGCGTATCTGGCATCGGGAATATGTTAATTATACCCGTCTCTATCCTCGGGATGAGCTTCTCTTTCTCTTTCTTTCTCTCTCTCTCTCGTCTCCATCACTTGACCATATTCAACACACACATCCGCCAGCAATGATGCGAAGATAAAAAACACCGTGTATAAGATCGCTATCTCAGCTCGTCGTGACTATTTATTTAAAATTAATCCCGCGGCGAAAGAGCCTGCGCGCTATATATACCGTGTATATAGGATATAATCGATAGGGTCACGCGATTGACGTGGAGGTGTTCGGGACTCTTATAAGTATATTACATGTACATATTTTTTATGTATATGCGCGTGAGTCTACGGGTGTATTAAGCCGATATGATCCGATGGCTTCGCGTAAACAAAACCTGCCGAGAGAAAGAAGAGAGAGAAAGAAGGAGAAGAAGACTTGGGTCCGTATGCGCGGTGGAGGAGAAAAAAAAAATTAGTTGATTTATAATCCGTGATTTAAGTGTCGTTGGACTCGACGCTGTGTGCAAGCGACGGACAACAGGAGCGTCGGCACCGCTTAAGATGTCAATTAAGTATTATTGAGAGATTCATTAATATTCCGGTATCTATCGCCTGTGCGGTGCCTTTAAATCATTCCGAAATCAGTGTTAAGCACGCAGCTTTATTAATTGGCAATTACTTTAAGTGCGCTGTTTGTGTAATGAGGATATTAGACGTGGGATATTGGTTTGGGACAAAAAAAAATATTTAATTCCCTCTTTTGGAGATTTCACCTTTTTTTTATTATTTATTTCGTTCGCTCGGTGATGCCTGGTGCGACTTTCTGATGGAGTTGCTAATTAGGCGAAAGACCAATCTTTTATACCATAAACCGATCAAAGGATCTTTCGTTTTAGCATTATAATTTTTTTCTGATGTATGAATAATTCACTAGAAATCTCTCTGTTTAACCATTTATTGTTCCAGTATAGTACTTGAAGCAGTACCTCAACATCTGTAAGGATTAAGCTATATACAAGTTTCATTGAAAGAAATCATCGAATTCCAAGAAAACCAATATAATATTCAAAATGTATTTCAACTTCGAACTGTTCTCGAATAAACCATCAGCCTCAAAATCTATAAAATAATCAGCTACAGAAAAAATTTAGCTCTCACAATAAAATTTCCTCAAGCAGTCACCCTGTTATATAAGCCTCGGAAATTTATTTCAAGAAATCTGTGCACCGAAAAAAAAAAGAGAAATCGTTAGTAAATTCCGTGTAACGTATATAATTCACGCTCGATAGATTTAAACCTTCGAGAGGGAGAGCGAGGCAGCAAAAATTCCATAACCGAATTAACTCGGCTGGCATATAGCTCCTTAGTCCAGTGATCGATCGACGGTCAACTCCGTGTACTGTCGGTCTCCCTCTAATCCCTTTCTCTCTTTCTTTTCTGGCGCCCGCAAACGCAAGCATGGGAGGCACCAACACCGCCAGCGAAGTCTCAAAGATGCAGACATGGTATATATACAAGAGGACAATCGAAATTTACTAACGGCCCAACTGGCAGTCGAGGATTATATTTGCGTTGAGACTGGGATAAACACAAGCACGTGCACGTATACACACACGCGCAGACACATCCAGGAATCTGTGTAGATCGCGCATAGATAAAAAATGCAGTTCGTCTAAGTGTGGATGTGTTGAGGTTCGTCTGTGGCAAAGTGAAAGGAGCAGGAAAAAATCGATGCGAGCGGAGGAGAGACAGAGTGTGCATTATAACGCAGACCTATAGAGAGAGAGAGAGAGAGAGAGAGAGAGAGAGAGAGAGAGAGAAAGCTGTGGAATTCATTTTCTGCTTGGCCACCCATGGGATCGGGCATAAATCAGACGAGTTGACCGTAAGGAAGCTTATGCCGACGTAATCAAAGACTGACTGATGAGTGTGTGAAATAATTATCTTCTGTGCTGGGTGTGGTAAGGGATCGTTAATTCATGACTCCGCGGTACATATATACGTTGCATTTGTGCCGAACGCGGCTCTTTCTGCTGAGCTCACGCGAATGACTTGCGCTCGAAAAGGTGATCCTCACCTCGCGCACCTTCAATGAGATCGCATTCTGTATATAGCACAAAGTGGCGTATAAACGTCGACCTTTCGTTCATAGTGCGCGGATCCATCGTATGTGAACTATATAAGCAGAACATGTGTCGGGACTGAAAGGACCAATCAGATGTATACTTTCTTAGACTGCATGAATACATTTTTCTAGTTTTTGCGTATTTATACGAAGTCATTTTATTTAATTGAGCAGTGAGTGCTGGGAACATTTATACCGTGGAATATATATATCGTAAGTTATAGCTTCGTATATTCTTCAGTGTATTTCAGACTATTGAAATTTTTGGATCGAATAGCCTATAAGTAGTAGCTCCGATGAAAATGTCTGTTCGCAAGTTTTGTACCCGTATAGATAAATAAGTAGCGACCGGTTTCGAACTTTAAGAAATCGGCCGTTGTCGTAAAAATAATTTAAAGTAGGTTGCAATACATTATTATACGTGTAAGAAATAAAATTATGGGGCATGCTGGAACGGTTTGAATTAAATGATTGGGCTATAAAACGTATTTTTGGCGCTGTTTCTTTCTGCTAGTGGTGTAGTGTTTTTGATCGTGCACTCGAATAATGAGCTGCGCCTCGCTACCTGCTTCTTTTTTTTTATTTATTCATTCAATCAACCATATTTAATTAAGAACAGGATATATCGTACGAAGAATTATTATGGACAGTAATTATTCATGCACGTCATTTACTTTACTGCGGCATCATTCTGTATTGCATATGTGACGCTTATATGTGAAAATTGTTGTTTAATAATCCTCTTGTATAAGCGTTGAAAACGACATTCGTCATGAAAATGAGAAAGGTGATGGTTCAGTTCTCTCGCTCCCCACTCAAATTCAAGAGCCACAAAACAAAAAAAAAACTTTGAGTATACATGTCCTTTACATGGGCATATAATGCAGCGGCGCTAAAACCACATTTTTGTACTCTACAACTGTTGGAAATGTTAACAAGCCTTTATTGGGAATTGTTTAGTATACACGAGATATAGAAGGCAGGAGGAGGATAAAACGAAAGTCTTAAAAAATTTAAGAGCTCGGTCGGAATACTTCGTTAAGAGTCCTTAAAAGCAAAATAGTTTTAGGGCACACTCGTTCGTCGAGTAAAACGCCGCGGAACCCGAGCCTAAGGTCTTTATCGGGGCTCTTCATCAAGATGCGCCGATATATGTACACACAGGGATAGTTTTATTTATCGCTCGTTCGTCGCCGAGACGAGGCGATAACATCGCCGCAGGACTCGTGTTACGAGAGAAAGAGAGAGAGAGGGAGAGAGAGAACCCGTTCACGGCAGAGTCACCCGCATCATTCGAGGATTAGAGATAAACTTATTGTAGATAAAAGATACACAAAAGACTTCTCCGTAACAATCTGTACGGCGCGCGATATAAGCGACGCGCCCCCCGGCCACTGTCGCAGCTGATCTCCTTTACATTTTTGCCGCGACTTAATAGATAGTCTTTTATGCGTTTAGGATGTATATTGACTTTGTAAAGATATATTCATGGAGTTCTGGGAATGAGGAGGTATTGATTGTTCGGTGGATGGGAGGAAGTGAAATTATTAATCAATTGAACGTTTTTCATTATCACAATCACGTTTATTTTTAAACGTGTTTTTAAGCATTGGATTATAGTTATATAGAACATAATAGGTAGCTTACACTGATATGAATTTTTGCAATTAGAAGAGTTACATGTGTTATTTGCCAACTGATACTACGAAGTATTTATTCACTGTTTTTAATTTGTTATTATAACACTTCTTTTGTGAGTTTTATACTATACCTCATTAGCTGCTCAATTCGTACTACAAATAAAGGTAACTATTTTTATTACATGCGTGTAAAACTCATTACAATGTGAAGAAGGCTCAGAAAAACTATCGATCAAAGTAACACTTGTGAACAATTTTTTATTTTAGTTTTTTCCTATAGAATTAACTAACGATTATATATCTTGTTTTAATTGGTATTTAGTTAGCTTATCCTAGATTTTACGATGCGTATATATATAGTTTAATACTCGCAACAATGACTGCGCACCTCCTGGTATCTATCATAATTGAAAACGACAGGCCAAATTACTACCGAGATTGATCGATGTGATTGATTTGCTTGTATACATCTCGCGCTGATCAATACGCCCGATAAAAGAAGAGTGAAAATAATCATTACTGAGTTTTCGGAGGCGATGTTTCCCTTCCATCAGGTCCATTAATTACTAGGTGCAGGCTCTCTCGAATTTTTGCTCTCGATTCGCCTAGGGCCACACAGTCCAATCAAGTTTATTTTACGAACGAAAGGAAGACGCCGCCCGTCGTTATGGACCTTGGAACTTTTTTTTTCTCTCTCCCTCTCTCTTTCTCTCTCTCTCTCTCTCTCTCTCGCGATAATAATGAGCTGGTGCGCTTTTGATCACACAGACCTCATTGTTGAACGAGCTCTGTCTCACTCTCTTACCTACTCTCTCTCTCTCTCTCACTCTCGTAGGCGGCTTGTCGTGCGGTATACACTTTTCATAAAGAATCACTGTACTTTAGCGAAGTTTCAAAGTGAGACTCTCCGCCTTTTTTTCACCTGGGATTCATTGAAAAGCTTATTCCGAGGACACTATGCGGCAGCGTTGAACTCAGCTCCACTTTTTCTCCTCCCTTCGCAGAAGGATACATATTTTGCGGGAAGTTGATTATATAACCCGGCTGGATTCGCAAGGATTTTTTAATGCACTTTAATTAAGGCTGGTCGTCCCAGTAAAGTATTATTTAAAAAAAAAAAAAAAAAGAATTTGTCGTTCCATTCGCTATCTTTTTATTATTCGCTATTTTTCTTATGACAGGAACAGAGATTTTTCATTTTCGCGTGTAGTTTTATGGATTTGTGTATAACCGAGAGTTTCGGATGCACTGGAGGATCCTACTCCCCGGTATTACTTTTTGATAGATGAATTCATCAAAACTATGGTTTTTAGTGTGCAATTGACCTGCGCATATACACGGACAAGAATAATAGGGAAATGGATTGGGACGCGCATATATACGCCTGGTGTACGACGAAACCTTTTGCAACAACGAGTCAGTTTGATCTTTCTTTATGCAGAAGTTCGTATGGGTCAATTCAATTGTGTGCCGCATAAAGGAGGAGCAATTGCTTTTTTCTTTTTGCAGTTAAATTTAAAAAGGATACATTGCCGAGTACACTGATAAAGTGTCGGGTATTCGGGTCAGATTTGAAGATCTTAAGAAAACAGCATCACTCTTACTGCGAGCTACCGTCTCCCGCAGTGTCTGTTTACGACGTAGTCGCAGTCCCTTTTCCCTCGCAATCGCACAAATGCGCCGGGCTTTCCTTGGACGTTTTCGAAGGCAGACACTCGGGCTATATAAGCTCTTTCAAAGTGCGCGAAAGGAGTCTCCCTGCCGCCAGTCGCTACACGCGCACCGACACAACGAAACTCCCCGAGATCAAGGAGTTCTATACTACCCGGGAAACAAACAAGTGTCGGAGGTGGTTAAAGAGCATGGGACTATGCCAGGGACATTTGGTGCACGAGGAGAAATATAAATTATCCACGAGCTATACATATACGCGAGAGGAAGAAAAAGGATCACTTTAAACCACTTTAAACCGCAACCAATCCTGACACGATTTTTATCTTCATCTTTCTTCCGTTTTATTTTGTTCGGATTCACTTCCGCTGTTGGGAGATTTTTGTTTACGCCGCGTGGGTTCAGCGAGTTTAGCTAATTAAAAGGTTTTTTACCTTCGCGCAACGGGTGAACGGGAAAAAAAACAGCTGCACTTACTCGCGGGATGCGAGAGGGCGAAACTCTGCAAAAAGTCCTCTGCTGAATTATCACATTCCGTGTGATATTGGAAACGTATGCGCCAGCACTTAGGCTAATAGGTATAATGCAGCTGTAAATAACTTTTAATTTTTCGCGCAGCTCAGATGTGCATAGCTGGAAAGCAGTGTTATACCCGATATATAGATTGTGCACAATTACTATATTCTTGCACGAAGCAGTATTTTCATGTGGAACTGTTACTACTGTAAACGCGTAAAAATAGATTGGATAACAGCTGCTTTAGCATTTGTAGTTCGAGAAATTATTTTTATGGGGAAGCAGTAACTTTAACGTTATTATTTGTCGAGTGTTATATATTCATCGTTTGCAAACCATTATACGTGGAACATTGAGCTAATGGGCTTCGAGCGGGGAAAAAAATCAAATACATAATTTGAGGTCAATGCTCGAATTACATCTCCATTTCAGAGGAAGATATAGGGAATTTTTTTATATTAACATTATATTCTTTTTTCCACGACACAAATTATACGAACCCGACATTTACCGTCGAAGTGGCAATTTAATAATTTAAATGATTATAAATATACCGTTATTGTAAAAACACTATATTCTTAGCTCGAATTCGTTTCCAATTTCATGCCATTACCATAACATCCGCTTTCGTCGTAAAACAAAGGTCAACGTTTGAAAGACTACCGCACAAAAAAAAATAAAGAAAAATCCCTCTTAGCAGCGCCAAACTTACCGAATCTCCCCTTATTTTTTTTTACTTACACGCGCGCGTTACACGCAGTATAGTAGCGCGCTACAATATTGCCGAAAGAAAGCGATTATGTTTTACGAGCGAATTGCGCGCTCTCGTTTCAGCTGCATATAACGTTTGAGACTTCCGGCATACCGCGTATATATATATGTATACACAGGCACGCTTACATAGAGTACAATGAAAGCGCAGGAAAAAGTTTGGAACAAAGGTGCGTATGCACTCTGTACTTGTACACAGGCGCGTATACGCGCGCGACAGAGTGAAAGAGATGTCAAGCTGCAGGGCCTCGACGCGAGCAATTGAATTATACAAAATGCCACGTTTTCAGTGTTGGCTTGGAGGGGTTTGGAGGATTGTAGACGCACATGTGCTATACACATCGAGGAATAAGCCCGTGAGTTATTAAGAGCTGTTAGTCGGGTTTAAAATTATTTTCTATATTGCCGCTGGGCCGGTAATATGCGCCAATTCAGCCAGTTTCTCCCTCACCCTCCATTGTTGCATACACGCGCATTCGTTTTCAGCAAATTGATATTTCAGATTTAACCGAGTGCAGTGTATATACATGTGTCTGTGTGTGCGCGTGCGGTTTTCTTGTTAAGCGACAATAACGACAAAATTTATTTCGCCCAGTAGCGCGCGCAGGGAGAAGGGCTCGTTTGTTACCGCCGGCCCTGTCTCGTCGGTGGCGCATTAATCCCTTCTTGTTTTAATTTGTGTCCGCTTTAACGCTCTAATTGGTCTACTGGAAGAGTTCCATCTCTTTATATAATTTGTTTCGAGGAATAATGAAATTGTATATTTTTGCCTCGTACGCGACATATGTTTGTTTGATTAAAGACAAACTGATTACTAGATTTGAAGTTAATGTAATCCACCTCGTCAAACTGTGTACCAAAAATCTCCAGTGACGCAGCCAAAAATTCTTTTCGGTTGACATTCCACGTCGCGTCGAATAGTCGCGCGCGATACCGTACAAACGTACATACACATGCTCGTCTCCACTTGTATATACGTGTGCTTGTATAAATCTATAGGTACAACGATGTACACGTGTACGCACACACACACACACACACACACACATATGTATATCGAGACATTTTCGCACGCTAGCGCGTCGACGGGATCGCGTCATCATTTTTTTTTCCTCTGCAGCTCGCGCCGATCGTCCATGCGGGAGAAAAGCCCTTTGTCGGTTTGCCGAATCATTGTTAATCGGTCGTTAGACACGCCGCGCTGAATCTGTACGCGCGGATTCCGATCTGACGTTTCGGTATACGCGCTGCCGCTTTTTTTACGCGGACTGATGTTTCACCTGCTATTACCGCTGTTTTTGTTTCTCCCTTCCTCCACCCCCTCGCCCCCTCACACCTGATCCTGTCCACCCTTTTTTTTTTTTTTTGATTTCACGAATCCCGCAGGTACTTTCTCGATCACAGTTTTTACGCTTTCACTTTTAATGGAATATACGCCGGCCGAATTTAGGTGTGGAATGATTTGTCGGAATTCATGGTCTATGATTAATTTGGCTTGGGCGGCAAAACAGCCTTTTGTATAGCGTTGAATGAGGCTGTAAAGTAGTGTGCTCCATTTATTCGGGTCTTTTGATATATTCATAGAGGCTTTCGATCTTAATTAGTACTAATTATGTTGGATTTAATATTATTACTAATTGAATCGAAAAATCGATAACATCGTTTCTTTTAGTTCGCACATACAGGTAATATTATATAAATTTACAAATCTATATATTTCTTCGAAAAAGGAAATATCACTAAAAAAATGTAAGTAGGTACTTTTTTGCTCGTCACACTGACTTTTGCAAGAATAGCATTAAAAGAAAAACTATACTCTCACAATAGAAACAGATAATTACCTCACGTTTATGGCCGGAAAAAATCGATTTATAATAACAGAATCTACGCTCATTATCTCCGGACAATTCGTTCACTTCCTGCAAAAAAATATATCTCTTCTAAGAATTAAAGTCTTTAGCGAATCGCTTTTTTTTGTATATTAAGAAAAAGCACCGGAAGAAAGAAAACAAACATTTCTATAGAGAAAAAACCTCACAATGTATAAACATTCGCTGGCTACGGCGCGCCATGTTAAATCTCAACAAAATCTCGACGATCGCCAAATCTCCGCGACGCATTATGGCACTTTCTAATATACTCTCATTAAGGGGAGGTCGGAGCTAAAAACGTGTTTTTTGATTTGATGATATCTTTTTCTATTGATTATAAAAATGAAAACTTGGACTTGAGCGCCATAGTTCTCAATGTAATAAATAACCCTGTGAAATTTCAGGTGGATACGATTAGTCGTTTTTGCACAAAGCTGGAACTAGTAACCGACATTCACGCATTGAAAATTAACCTCAAATTCTTGAACATGCCTATTTCTACATGTAACTTTTTTTATTTATCATTTTGAGTAATACCAGGAGCTGAGCGCCATAGTGCTTAGTACGATGAACCATTCTGTGCAATATGAGGCTTATTTAACTTATAGTTTTTCTATGAACTTGGAACTACAAACTATTGAGGAGGGGGGTAGCTCCGGCCTCCTCTTAACCCATTTCTCCCTAACCAGCCATTTTATAGTCGATTGGTTTTCTGCCTAAAAAATTGTCGAAAAAAAAAATAATAATAATAGCACGTTTCCGAAGTAAAATTGTCCGCTCTTTAAAAATTAAAAATACATTATCACAATCGATTATAAAATGGCTGCTTAGGAAGAAATGGGTTAAGAGCGCGCAGCGCTTATACGGAAATCAAAGCACATTTAAATGAACTTCTGCGAGGGAAGTTGTGCAAAAAGTGCCGCGAAATCTAACTATATACGTACAGTCGCGTGTATAAGCCAGATAGAGCGAGAGAGAGAGAGAGAATACGAGACCACGAGGCAAAAGCTCCAGCCAAAAAGAGAGCAGCAGTGCAGCAGTGCAACAGCAGCAGCAGCAGCACCATGGAATATAACGAGCGATTACCTACTACATCGCAGTCGCTTCTGCTCGTGTAAACGATATCTGGGCTGAGATACATACCATAACCGGCTATATGTACCCCTCTGTGAGTCTCGCTATTTGCAGCGCAGTGTTTTCTGCGGTTCATGGGCGCGACTATAGAGCGAAAGGGAGAGAGAGAGAGAGAGAGAGAGAGAGAGAGAGAGTAAAGCTCGCGGCTTGTTTAGTGCGCGATGAATTTGGCCGATCAGACCTGTATACTATACGCGGGGCCAGTGCTCGCGGTGTTTAACATCGTCCGTCGATGATAATTTATTATTACGCCCGGTTTCGCGCGGCGCCCGCGCGCTATTGCGCGAAATCTGCGTCACGTTTTACAATTTACTCGGCTGCGCCCGCCCACTCACCTATATATATATCCATGTACCCCACACACACACGCAAAGAGAGAGAGAGAGAGAATGGGGTGGCGCCTGACTCATCCTCCCTCGCGCCCATACCTCCCTCCTCCCTTTTACACACACACATACAGACACACAGATACAAGGGCAAGTATATACTTCCGTTCTCTGTCTCTGTCTGGTTAAAGGGGGAAAAAGGGGGGACGGCATAGCGAGAGAGAGAGAGAGAGAGTAGAGGCAGAGTACGCGCGCTCAACGTGACGCCGATATATACGTGCGAAGCCTTTAATTACGCTTTTATCTGATGCATAGCGTAATAATGTTTTAAGACCGCAGAATCGCGATACGCGATCACCCAGTGTGCTTTTAAACGAGTGTCTCTCTCTCCCTCTCGCTCTCTCTCTC
>UELU01147516.1:65280-106636 GCA_900490025.1 Megastigmus dorsalis
CCCCCCCCCCCTGTTTCCTCACCTCCTTTCAATGTGTATATCTCCGTTGGTCGAAAGCGGTTATGTAAACGACAAGAGGAAGGCATATCGACTATTGTTCGAGGGCCGCCTTTCATCTTCGCCTTCGCCGTTTAAAGCGTCACAATTTTAGCCCTTCTCACAATAGTCAGTTTTCAATTTTAACGACGTTGAACTGATACTTACTCATATACGTATATATATGACAGGGAATGCGAAAAATAATATGGACGCTGTAGACATTCCCAACGCTAAACAATGCTGTTGAAATCAATGGAAGAATTTTTTAATATCAAATATGCTTTTGCTCATACGATATTCCGTACGAACTAAGAAGTTATATGTAACCAAGAACTACGATACGTACGTAACCAGTATATTTTCTATAACAGAGATTTTAATATAATTCATTAGTAAAGCTTATATTATTGTAGTAATATTTTTGTCGGGACTAGCATTGAACTTAAATAATTTGAGATGAGGCACCAATCATCGTACAACAATAATCACGTCTGATTTCAAGGGTAAATTTCATAACCGATTTCAGTTAAACAACGCAACAATTGGATATAATCAAACTTATCCCACAAGTGTGATAAATAACTGCTGTTCTGCAGCATTACCCGAAAACTGTAGAGAAAAGACAGCGTCCAAATGGGAATTATACACGATAGCGGAAATCTCATTTGAAGAAGAAGAAAAAGAGTCAAGGAAAGGTGAGCAATAATAGCCTACGGGTATGAGAAACACAAAGCCAAGCTCTCCTCGATTGTTTCATTATTCCGGTGCACAGCTCGCGTGGCTGCAGCATCAGCTCGGAGGAACACGCGGATCGCGGGGCAGTGATATTCACCTTTCTTCTTTGTCCCTGTGCCTCTATATAGTCTCGGTGCAGCTTCTCTCCTAGCCGCGGCCGTCCTAATCGTAATAACTGTACCCTTTTCCTATATATATATATGTAGCAGTTCGCGGCCGTCCACTCGGCGTGTAAACATCGAGATAAATTTCCGAACGTGCAGCCGCCCTTACCTCCTCTCCTCGACCGCTTGCTTCTTTAACTTTATACGACTTTGTCTCTCTCTCTCTCTCTCCGGCCGTCATCGCGGCCTCTTGCCGTCAACTATTTACGGGAGTTTCCGCTCTCTCATCTCTCCTCGGTCTCCTTCTCTGTCGCGCTGCGCTCTTGCTTCCCATCGTATTACGCCGCCGCTCTCGGCTGGCGCGTCGTTACCTTCGCCGAAAGCAAATAAACGGATTTCCCACCTTGTGCACCACTGCAGCAGCTCGCTATGGCTCGATATATACAGCCGCTACGACGACGACGCCGACAACGACAACCGACTAAATTACTTTATTTGTTTTCTTATTCTTTTTCCGTCGTGCTTGTTGTTTTTTTCTTTTGTTCGAAGGGGAAAAGCGCTCCACGCCAGAGTGTTTACGTAGAGGGACTTTTGGAGTGTAATGACCGTCGAGTATTTTGGTTTTCGAGGGTAGGCGAATGTGGTAGGCTTTGCGTAAAGGTTTAATTTGAAGTAATGGAGTGCTGTAGTATTGTCGATGTTAGTGGTCGTGTGCGCATTCTTCTCTATTTGAAACATTTTTCATCAATTGCTTCATTTGAAAACCCTACTCGGTATGTAAAATCTATTTATTAAAAAAAGGAATATTTAAGCGTATTTTCAAGCTTGTCCAAAAATGATCAGCAACTCTTTGCGCTTCTGCGATAAGCCATGAAAAAGACCGCTAGCCAGAGAGACAGAGATAGAGAACGCGTGAAAGAGAAGCAAAGCAGTGCTCCGCAGCTTTGAAGCGTTAAAAGCCACATTTGTTTCCGGTACGCGTGCCTGGACACGAGAGAGCGAATCGTTTATTCGTTCCCGGGTGCACGGGAGGAATGGAAGTAAAATAAAGGAAAAAAGAAAAATAAAAGTAGGAAAAATCTGACGGACACAACTATACACAAGCGCGCGGCCGCGCGATCGGTGACTGACGGGCTTCACGGCTCATCCGGCAGAAGTCAGAACCAGAAGCAGATCGGAAAGCCTATTACACGGATGTGTATGCGTGTGTGCGTGTATCTCGACAGTGCGTTGTATGTGTCTGTACATATTGGACTCGAAAAAGACCGAGTCACAGAGACACCGAGATATAGCCTTGTGCCGTATATAGATCTATAGAACTAGAGCGAGTGAGAGAGAGAGAGAGAGAGAGAGAGAGTTTGGGCTCAGGTTAACATCCCTGGGTGCAGTGGGACGTTGGGAGAGGCGTCGTGCGCGATGTACTCGCATGCACGCTGCCTCTTTTGAGAGAGAGAGAGAGAATCGGGTGTCGGATTTCAATCCGTCGGGAATGCAGGCACGCAGGCTCTCTTCTCGTACTGCACGCAGCGAGTAAAATATCGTCAAATCTCGACCTCTCGCACGCGTGCAGGCCCCTCATATATATATATGCACGCATCCACCGCGAGTCACGTACGCGCCAGCATATAATATACGCGTTCGACGGATATATATCCGGCCGCGACAGCAGCCACGGGATGCGCATGCGATTGTCCAATTTTAATTCGGGCTCACTCGACGAATCTCTTGCCATATATATACTCTACGTCTGCACTTCTAAATTTGGGGGTGGAAGGTCTGCCAGAGCGCACGACGTGCTATATCGATGCGATGAAAAAGTTACATTGTGTATAAGCTGCGAAATGCGTCGTATCAATGTCATGTCGTGCTAATAATCGACTTATGCAAAAGCGCGGAAAAGTATTGTGGCATATAGCTGCGAACGTTCATTATTGGGATATGAGACGCGCGATAAATCTCGAGCTCTTTTGATCCATCCTTTTGTTTGCAAACAGTATATTATATGAATCGTTCGAAATGAGATAGGTTTTGGTCATATTAAATACCTTATAATATAAAGTAATTGTGTGAAGCACAAATATTCATTCTTCGGCAAGCAATTGAGGGGCTAGTCTAGTTTCTCGGGCGGAAAATGGAGGTTATTTTCCGGGACTCATACTAAAGAAATCATGCGGTCAAATATTTTAAAATTTTAACGATATATTTAAATACTATTGACAAGTTAATTCACAAAATTTCATGAAAAAATATCGACTGTAAGCCGAGTTATACGCTCCAACGTAGAGTCATCCAAAAATGAAGAAGTAAATCGGCTGCAGAAGTAGAGGTCCTCAGAATGCCAGTATCTGAAAAATTTTTGTTTCACGTTAAACTAGATGACTTTCCCCGTACCATGAACTAGGATCCTTTGAAAATACTGAAAATTATAAAAATGGCAGGGTTTTGAAAAAAAATTCAATTTTTCACAAAAAAAACTCGTTTTTTGCTCGGCAAATTTGTATTTTTTGAAATATCTAAAAGATCCTAGTTCATGGTATGTAAAAACATGTTACGAATATTCGTGAAAAATTTCAAATCGATTCGTTAGTTTTTCTTTGAGCTAAAGCTGCAGCCGTTTTTGAAAATGCAGTTTTGAAAAAAACGCGTTTAAAGTTTTGATTTTTCGGTTATAAAATTTAATTTTTCATACTTACAGTTTAGGAAATTGAGAAACTAGACTGGCCCCTTAAATTATAGATTTTAATAATGGTAGTTTCATTTATAAATATGTACGGTACTGAAGTGAAAAATGTTAGTCGATGTTTTAATTAGAAAGTTAAAGATAAGTTGCGTTTTGCATAATAAATATTAGTATAGCACTACCCTCGCAATTATTGCATTCATCGATTATTTCTTTATACAGAAACACCGATTATTCAAGTATAATACATTATATAAAAAAGCGTATTAATCAAACTATGGCTAGAAGAAAATTAATTAAATCGAAGTGTATAGATTGACGCAGGCAATTTAAAATTTAGCCGCACATTTGGATGAATTTTTTAATTAACCAAATACTTGTCATTAAAACGAGGAGCTATATAAAGAATCGATCGACATAATTAGAGAAATTTTCAACGATTCTTTCGTACGGGAATAGCTCCAGCCGCAGATATATATAGTCGACGGCGTCTTTGTTCGGCGACAATGTAAATTGATTTCCAATGATTAGTGGAGATTAAAGGGCGACCGGGTGATAGTTTCTTTTTTTTTTTTTTTCTTTCTATGTGGCGAGGTCGATCCTCGACAGTCGCAAGGGAGGTGAGGTGGGGTCGGAATATGCGACAGTGTAGGTGGAGCATAAGATAAGAGCCGACTTTATGATTTGGCACGCGTCGGCAAGGATTATGGGAGCGGGTTGTCTATTCGGTATAGGAAATGGCCGATAACGGATTAAGCTCTAAAGCCGAAATTCATCTCGATTCTCTGCCGCTGCGGCGAAGTTCTCACGATGCGCCAGCAGCTCTCTCTCTCTCTCTGACACACTCTCTACTGTTATCTCCGACGTGCGCCGAGTGCCAAATACATAGTGGAGATGGTGGGCGGGGTGGGAGGGGGTGGTAGAGGTTCGATCGATTTTCTCGGTTCCGCCACGACTCCTCATCAATTCTTCCGGATAAGAAACTTATAATTGATCAAATCCTAATCTTCGGTACGTCAGAAATCTCGAGAAAGTCCGTGCGCACGCGCCGCTTCGATTTTGACCTGCTCGGCTTGCATTAAGGTAATAGATTAGATTGGAGGCCACACTGGAGGATTACTAATTTCATTTGCCGGAGAAAAGGACTCGATTTTACCCTTATTATTTAGAACTCTGTCTCTCTCTCTCTCTGTGTGTGTGTGTGTGTGTGTGTGTGTATGCCCGCGCGACAGAGAGATTATGTCATGCGTCAAGGAAGCCTTAATTATATAACAATGGATCACAAGTTGCGATATGGGGATTTACTGCTATAGAGGGAAACATTGAACTATCAGAAGAGGATTAATTGGTATAGAACTATTTATGGATTTCTCGTGACAATGAGTTTGGTAGTTACATTATCTTGTATTGGAAGTTGATTAAATTGCTTTGCTACAAAATGCTGTGATGGCTTGGTGATTAAATTTTTATTTAATAAAACTGCTTTACTCCGTTTGTTTGCTTAACTCGATTATAGCAGTTAAACTTTATCGATAGGAAATAATAAACGTAAATTATTCAGTAATGTAAAAAAGATTTAAATGAATCATTAATTAAATATTCTATAATATATATATATATATATATTTTTTAAGTGATTTATAGAAATCAATTTTAATTACAATATTATTTTATTTCAAATTTACAGGATTTTACCGCAGTGAAAAAAAGAATAAAGTTTTAAAGTCTGTTCAGAATCAATAGAATTTATTTGCCAATTCTTGAACTTCACATATTTGTTTTGTTTAGAACTGACGCGAATTGTTCATTTGTTTTATTTCGTCATTTGCTGTAATGGAAAATTTGTTAATTGATTTCTGATTACAAACAAGTAACGCGCGTTGTAACCTGTAATTACTCATGTCGGCATAGAACTTAAAAAAAATTAAGACTAAAAACGAATTTTAAACTTTTTTTTAACAGATCAAATAAGTCTGTCGAATTAAAAATCAAGAATTATTCAACAATTTCAACGATTATCCACTTTGTGTTAATAACTTCCATCTAGGTTGATTCGTGGAGTACCATGACTTAAATCCATTATGACTGTCTCGATCATTAAACTTGTCAAATAAGTTACCAAGTAATAATTTATTTTTAATTCCAATGCTCATATGACCATATATTTGTTATAAAAAATAGCTTACAAATTTTAAGCTTAATGCCCTGAATAATTTTTTTTTCATAAGTTTCCCTTCTTTTTTAATTCTATAATAATGTTCATTAATAAGTTGTACTCTTTACCCTCTAAAACTTTAGGGAGAGTCACGAATTTTCTGGAAAATAACGCGGTTTGCGAAAAAAGCAGTTTGCGCATAAAAGAAATTCCTGTACAAATCACAATCGTGTATAACTTTCCGATAGCAAATGGGATAAAAAAAACTGCAAATCGCCAGATCGCTTATAGCCCGCCAATCTAAAATACTTCCATTCGTTAAATCTCTCGTCGACGATCCCGTTACGGCCCCGCCACGCTCCTCAACATCCGCAACCATCGGCCCAATTCCGACTATCGCCCCCGAACCGAGCGCGGCCATTCAAAATTTTCCCAGGAAAAGCTCCATTCGGACGTCCATCAAAAAAAAAAAAAGCAAAAACCGCGAAAAGCTACGCTGCAGTTCTCCCTCTCGGCAGCGCGATTCATCGATACATCCCCAAAATCTCCCTAAATAATTCCAAACCATCCGTGGCACAGAAAGACACGAAGCGAGAGAGAGAGAGAGAGAGAGAATTGGTCGAATTCACGTCTGTTGGAGCATCCGCGAGTTGTCTCGCGCCTGCGTCTGTGTGCATATATGAGTGTATGTGCAACATCGCGGCACGCACGCATTATACGTATACACACGCGTCGCGGTACTGCAGAGAGCTCGCGGGGGAATATTCGGCGCGCTTCTGCCATATCCGCCGCGCTGACATTTATCGCGGTAAGGTGAGCGCAATAACAGGCCCATAAATCCCTCTCTCTCTCTCTCTCTCTCTCTCGCTCTCTCCATCGAACAATTTTCGCCGCTCCGAGCATGATCGAGCCCTCAAATCACACACGCCGCTCACACGACTTCTCTCCTGCGCTGCTCCATCCCACGCACAAACATACACATATAGATATATATGGATAAGCATAAAGCACCCCCGTCCCCGTGCGCGGATATATACACACTTACACCGGCGCGGCGCGCTCTTTCCTACGTGTGCGATATAGTAGAGCCGTCCCATCACTGGACAGCGGGGGGAGCCGCGCGCTTCAACAGCAGCGCGCGCAGCATGTGCAGTTTTCGTAGCCACTTGGCCGGCAAACTGCGCCGCCTAATGCCGAACACACGTATACAATACCGAAATCATCTATGGCTCATCGGGACTTGTCCCGCGCGCGCATTTCGTGTATAGTCAGATACATGTATAACGGAGCAACACACACACACACACACACACACACACACACACACACCCACAGGACGAATCTCGAATAGTAGTAGCATCGAGAGCTCAGTTGCATCCTCGTGTCTCTCGTCTGCAGCGCGGCGATTATAGGCGAGTCATTAGCTGTCGCGATAAATCATAGTGATCTCCCGTGGTCCTGTATAACCACCGCCGGCGCACGCCGCCGCCGCGAGGGAGGGAGACTGCGTTGCACAGAGTTTCGAGAGCCACCGACTGTGCACGTATATATATATATATATCGGTCGGAGAGACTATGGAAGTGGTCACGTGTGTGTGCGTGCGTTCGCTTATACTGCACGCAGCAGAGGGAGAGAGAGGAGAGAGAGAGAGAGAGTCTTCGAGCGCTTTATGCTCGAAGACTCGAAGGGCGGGGAGGGGAGGTGAGAGTAGTAGGGCGGAGTTGACCGAGCGCTCACGGAAATGGCCGAACGCAATATATACCGGCGCTGTGTCGCTCTCGTGCGGCGCGCGGTGTGCGCGCGCTCTCGGCTGCCTCAATGGCTTCGCTTCTAGTTTCAGTAGCGAGCCGCCGCGGGTCAGGACTCGACACGCCGGTTTTGGTAGCGCGCGCGCTCTCTCTGTCCCCCCCTATAGATATATATATATCATCAATACCTATAACTCTCTCTCTCTGTGTATATACATAATATTGTCTTCGTCGCCAATCATACAATTGATCGATCTCGAGATGCTCGCTTCTTTACGTGCATTTTCGAATACGATTATAAAGCGGCGCGAAACTGATTTCTACTTTATATAGTTTGTACAGTGCAGCGTGTGGTGGTTGAACAGTGGCCGGCCTTTTATTATTTCTTCTATCGCCGCTATGCGCAAGTGATATCAATATAAGTAGCCAGGACAGTGCAAGGTGACTGGAAGTTTGCAAAGTGCGCGTGTGCATTGAGTTTGTTTATATTCGGGGTTGACGACACGAGGGAGTATTATGCACGTATGTGTAATGAAAGAAACAAACCACATTGGAAAAAGCGCGCGAGTGTGCGTGTCAAAAGATGTCGAGTGACTCGTCGATGCAGCCGACACTAGTTTAGCCGCGAATCTTGGCCTTCCGGACCTTCTTGCCTTGCAGCTGCTACAATCTTCGTCGCAGCGCGAGCACCAAAGTTTCGCCGAGGCGCACGTGACTCGCGTTGCGCTCCAATTCCCGGCCCTCGAATTCGCGGACTGCTCGTCCACCCCCGCACGAATCAATCAAACGAAATCAGCGAGCCATCAAAGACCTACATACACAATAAGTAATAGGCGAGAAAAAGAAGCAGCAGGAACACACGCGGCCTTGTGCAAAAGTATTTTGCCGGAAAAATCGTGTGGCTGGGAGAGAGAGAGAGAGAGAGGCTGGGCTTTCAGCGGTGCGCAAAAAGAAACGCCGAGGCAAGAGTGATCAAGTAGTGACGAGCCGGCATTGGTGTGGCCGCGGCGCTCGCCCCATAAATAAACCTGCCGAGCGGCGCTATACCGCTAGGCGGCTGTCGAATCGACGATTAATCGACGCGGCCGATCCTCGCTCTCCCCGTTCCTCCATGTGCGCGTGTGTGTACAGCCCACTCTGCGAGTGAGAGCCAAACAGCGTCAGCACGCACACTTTTTCCAACCGATGTACGAGCGCGCGCTCGCGGTTAGACGCGACGATCGTTGCCGCCGCCGCGCCAGCCGACCGCCTACCCCTGTATATTCATGAAAGAATAATCAAAGCGCGGCCTTTGCAGTGTGTGCCGTGCGCTATATGCGCGGACCGCGAATCAGCTCAATCAACGCCGCGGCTACGGCCACCAGCACCGGCATATAGCCTGCGCGACTCTTCCGCGACTCGTCTACCCCTCATAACTCACGCGTCGCCGGTATAGCCACGCGCGTTCGCGCGCTTCCGTTTCCCCACACTTTTGCGCGCCTCTTTCTCTCCACTATATATATATATATATATATTCAAACCGTCTATGTACATGTGTGTTTTTCTACTAGCGCGTCCGGGTGGCTGGATCAGTGCGTGTTCGTGTGCGGATACCGGATAGTGATATTTATATATAGATATATTACACCGCGTCGATTTTTCTTGACCACCGGTAATATACATCGAGTGTGAAAGGGAGGACGAAAGGGATATGAAGAGGAGCTGGAGACGGAGCGAGATGAAAAACAGCAGGGAAGAAGCGAGGGGACGACGACTCGGTCCAGCTGTCGGCTTTTCTTCCTACTTGTCTTAGTCCAGCGTGTCCACGGAATAGCGGATCTTTCGCATATACCTATATATATATATATATACACAGCTGCTGGTGATGATAATAAAGGTCGTCGATATTCGTGGGCCGGCAGACGTTGAGACGTGATGCGCGTTTTGCTTCCGATTCTCCGCACGTTTCCCATATATACACATATATGGTTGCTGGAGCAGAAGTGAAGCCGGAGCGAGAGAGAGAGAGAGAGAGAGGAGAGAGAGAGAGAGAGAGAGAGAAAGTGCAGCTTTAGAGATGACCCTGCAATTAGCCCGGGATTACAAGGACGCAGCGACGTCGAGGGCTGATATCTAGGGAGATAAAGAGGATTCCCCGTTGGCGCGGTGTTTGTATACGTGTGCAGAGGCGCGCGGGCCTGTACACATGCATCGGTTCGTTCCTGGCCTACGTACATATGTGCGCGCGCGCGCGTGAATCCGACTAACGAGAACGTGGAAAGAAAGGAATAAAAGGGGCGCTGCCGAAGGCGCGCGAGGGGGATGTAAAGAGAGAAAACGGAGGAAGAAGAAGAAGAGGAGGAAAAAGAAGAAAAAAAATATGCGGTGGTTCCGGTTGTGTTGGTGCAGTGTGCAGACGCGGGCGATGTTGTTGTTGTCGTCGGCGCTGCTGCGGTTGCTCATGATGCTGGAGCCTCTGGCCGCCACCGCCGCCGCCGCCGCCGCCGCCGCGGCTTACTCCCCGACTGAGATATCCGATCTGGATAAGCCGAGTGAGTTATAAACGCTAGCTCTTACTTCCTTTTCGCCCAACACCCTTATCCCCTCCCCCCACCTCCTATACCTTTCTTTATCATTTTTTTAGCATACAGTGTGTGTGTGTGTGTGTGTGTGTGTGTATGCGTGTGTGTAAGAGAGGGTTTTCGGGTAAGGGGATGCACGCGCGGTTATACTCGAGGATTGCGCTGCAGTTTATGCTTATTCTTAGCGCGAAAAAAGGCTTTGCCGGGCGCGAGCTTTTGGGATTTACCCGAGAGATTGTGCTCGAAGATTTTGGTTTTCGGGATGAAAAAGTAAGGTCGAGATAGGTAGATAGATAGATAGATAGATTATACAATTAAACCGGATAAAATGAAATAAACTATTGCACACTTATTTGTCGATAATATCACATTCGCCATTACAAAGTCTTAAATACTAGAGAATTACCACATAGTAAGTCAGTGTTATAATTAATAGTAATATATACCACAGTGTGCAGTATGTACAAAACCTTTTGCTCATAGTAAATAAAATTAAAATATAAAAAAGTCTTGATATCCATCAGTCAAAGAGCTAAAATTAAGCACATTCACACCACAAAAATATCTTTTCTCTCCTCTCAATCATCCCTTAAATACACTCATACCGATAAAAGAAAGGTGTATATGGGACGATACATAATAAATTAACATACAGAAATTTTAATCGAGTTCGAAGAGAGAGAAAGAGAGAGAAAGAGAGAGAAGAGTTTAGACAGTTTTTGCTTTGCAAGCTCGCCCTCAAGGACTTTCAAAGAGAGATCACACAAGTTTGGCAGTTTTGATATGTGGAACACCTTGATAGAGCTGCGATGTATGATTAAAATTTTGCAGTTTGCCTTTTTGATTAATGAGATCGTATAGGTCGGCAGTGATTACACGAGCTTTACGGGTGATTTTTTAATGTGCAACGGTAGAATTAATTAGTTGTATGTCTGGCAATCATGTTGCCGCGAAGGTTTATTCCCCAGTTGAAAGGATTTTAAAGCTTCCGATCTGATGTGAATGTTCAATATCAGTATAAGTTTTAATGCTTTATAGAAAGTCGTTATATAGCCATGACATGAACGTTATTGCCGAGATAAACGTTTACTCATTTATACAATGTCCAACGCGACATATGTAGTTTATACACAATTTAAAAAATATTACAATTTTTAATGGCCACTTGACTTCTCGCTCTCGATATCAATAAAAACTGCGATGCTCAAAATATCTCTACAGTTGCTTTTAATACAGGTAGGTACTTTAAAATATTTCCACTTTTTCATCAAACTACATATATCCGAATAGGATTTCCTCGTATATACGTATTCACGCTTATACGTGTATATATATATATGCGTGGGAATGCAAAGCAAGACTTGAGGACCTTTGTATTTTCTAGAGATCTGAGATTTTCGCCAAGTTGCCGCGAGTCAGTGAGAGAGAGAGAGAATGAGTGCGCTCGGGGACCTTTTTGTTGCGTATAAAAGGAGGGATTAGAGGGATGGGGGAGGCAGAGGAGATTTGGATCGCGATGTTCAGGTCGAGATTAGCTGCTGGAAATGAATAAAGAAATGTATTCGCTTTTGGTGAACTCGCGGTATTCGTGTAGACCGTCCTTTTTGCCTTGTCTTTGCGCCGGGCGCCGAAAGTCGCCTTAGATAATAACACAAGACAAAGAAAGTTGAATTGATTTTTAACTTTTTTTTTTCTCGACTCGAGCATTAAAAGAACACACAATTTTCATTAAGCTCTTTTATGCAGAAAGTTGAACAGATACATATTTTTTTTAAATATTAAGCTTTTCCGTTTTATGCCTTGAGGGTATCTATACGGTATATGTATAAGGCACAGCTTTAGCTTAACTTAAATTTACTTTATCACGGAATTGGAGTTGCAAAATTGCGCGAGTTAATAAAGTTTTAAGATCAGATTCTAATCTCCGAGAGGATATACATGTAAATTATACATCTGTATCGGAATTTCGAGTTTTGAAGTTTCAGAAATCTCCGATAGTAGATAGCGTCGCGTATACCTCAAACTTGGAATATTATTGCAAGATGTCAATTTCGAAGAAAGTCGGAACTCATCGAGAGTAGTGGAAACCGATTAAAGTATCTTCAAACGTAAAACTCAGCTGGAAATCTCTGGAATTTATAATATTAAAACGTGAAATTTTCGTTTCGAGTATTGTTTATACGTGATTGGCACAGATTATTATTATTTCATTCATTTAGGGTGCTGCTTCTGAATTTGCTGAATTTAAATTAAAAATTACTGCAGATGATTAAAATTATAATAATTCACAATAATTCTTCATTGATATTGAATGATTAATACATTATTTTACAGATTGTTAATGAAACAATTATGAATAAATAATTTACATACGTTAAAATTTAAATAAATCTAATTAGCTAGATATTAATCAAAAGCTACTCAATTAATAAAAACTAATTTATTATTATTCCACTGACGCATTTAAAGCCAAGATTTCATTGGTTACGAATAGTGGATATCCGTTAAACAAATCTTTTAGTGTATAATTATTGCGAAGTGTTGACATTAAAGAATTTTATTTTAAACTGAAATCTGTTCTAATATTATTTTCTAACTCGAAAAATTAGAACGCGTCCAATCTATTGTTTTATATTTGTCACTAATATTCTGCGAGAAAAATTATCATTAAAAAAAGACACATGTAGTTGTAAGTATTTATTTAATATTCAAGTATTTGTTAATTAACGAGCAGCACACAAAAATTAAACACTCAAATCGTACCTGTGCCGAATGAAATCAAAACATAAGAAAATCATAAAATCGTTATCAACTCATAATTATTAAAAATTAAGAATGGAATCACTTCTACATTAAAAGCGTTAATATTTACATTACGCAGAAGTCTGAGTAAAGACCGAGATTTCTTTTGACACGAGACTCCGAGAAAATCTATTATTAGGCGTCGGAACTTTATGGAATCAATTAGCTCTCGCAAACAGCCATTCATTACCCTCGAAATAAGTGACTTGTTTATTTTGTCTTTATTAAAATTTATGCCCTGGGTAGGACCCGACTATATACCCTAGCTCTCGCACGAGTCTTACATCAATGACTCATTATAACACGAGAAACGATCTCTTCCAGGTCTCGTGCGTATAACTGCAACACACACACACACACACAAGGATCCACAAATCGATTCCGCGAAAGACTAATCGCTCACCCTTTACGCACAATTACGGCCGAGTCCTGCGTGGAAAAAGAATAAAGTAGCCATGAGGGCCGCTGCCGCCGGGGCTGGCGTATGAAGAAGAAGAAGAAGAAGTAGAAAAAAAAAAGTATAAGAGTCGGAGCCACGTCGTCGATCGATTAGATTCCAACACGAAGGAGCATCTCATCCTTCTTTCCTTCCCTTCTCTTCTCTGCTACGCGGCGCGCGCGCGCGCGCGCGGCATCCAATGACGGCCCAACCAGTTTAATTAAACTACCGCGCGCTAATCCGCGAACGAGATTCATGGCTGAACGAGGGAGGGATAGCAAGAGAGAGAGAGAGAGAAAGAGGTATAGCCGAGAAAAAAAGGAGGCAGGAAAAAAGGTGTGTAGGGGTAATAGTATATAGTCGACGCCGCCGTCATCGCGCGTATAAAAAACGCGCGGATGCGAAATATTTTCGGCCGACGACGACGACGAGAGAGAGAGAGAGCGATAGCCAAGTAGAAATACTGGTTATTCATGCGTCTGACGGTTATAACCGATCGCCGCAATTTATCACGAATGTGTATCTCGAACTGGTGTACGTATATGTGAGTGCGTGTGTGTGTGCGCGCGCGCGTATATGGCAGCCGCGGCTCGATATACGTATGTATCTTCGATGTAGATTACTGAAAAGACGAGCGGCGGCGCCGCCAGAGCGAAACAAGATATCAGCCGTGTTTCTTGTAAAAGTCAAATCGTATAAATTGCACGCGGCCCATTAACGTACGCGCCGCGTAATCGCCGCCAAGCAGGTAATGAATTCATACTTTGAGAGAGTTTGCAAAAGGAGGGCTGATGGGGTGAGGTGCACGAGTCTCGCGCGCTTGTTTTGCTCGTTCCGCGCGGCTTTTCGTTTGTCGAGTGCGCGTTTCTGATCGACGTACCTTTTATTGCTGGCGCGCGTGTGTTTTGGTTGACTTTAATGCGATTGATTTTCTATCTGGGATATATATCGAAGTGGTTCGTGCTTCGGTTGATAGTCTTATTTGGATGCGGCTGCGCGCGAGTGAATAATGTGTATTAAGCCTTAAAAATTGAATACTGATCAATCAAAAATGCTAATTTGTAAAGTGCTTGCGTGTTCGAAAAATAAAACAATTTCATATAATATATTTTGTACATTATGTGATTGAGTGATTATATAAAAATTTTCAATTATCTGAACATTGTCACGCTCTTAATTTCGTGATTGACTATACCTCCATATATAGTATTACCGGGTTTAATAATTAAAGAATGACATATATTCAGATTAGCTTTTATTTTATATTAATACATATATATACACTAAATGTAGATAATTAATTTTGACATAAATAGGAATAATCATTTCATGTACAATAGTTACAATGTACTGAAATAATCATCTGATATAAAACCATTACAAGTTAAATTCATGCAGCTGCTCTTTTAAAATATGCATCAGAGAACTAATTAATTTTGCATTACCCGGAAAACAAAATAATATCTTCGGTAGTAAATGAATTATTACCAAGAAATACATTAAATTTAGTGTTTATTTTAGTTTGTACAAAAGTAATTACGAATTGACGAGTGTTTTCGTAAACGTATTACCTTTAGATCAGCTAATTATACGGTTGCATGATTGCATATATATACGAGAACTGATTTTTTTTTAAATTTAATCCTCTGCACACCGAGCCATACATAATGCAGAATTTAATAATGGCAGATCGGCTCATTGATGGAAAAAATAACGAAAATATATCGATGATTCAAGCAATTTCGAAAATCCAAGGTATCATAATCATAAATTACACTCGAAACTCGACTCGAAAATCATACGATTTCACGGCACAAAAATTCTCTCGCATTAACCATCACAATTATTTTTTTCTCGTAAAATTATATACACTCACGCACAATGCGAACAACTCCCTTATATTTTCGCTTTCTCTCTCTCTCTCTTCCTCGCTTTGATTAGATTTATGTCTTTCGCGCTGAGAGAGAGAGAGAGAGAGCCGCGAATCATTCAGGGATTTATTTTCCGAAAGCTGCCAATTTGCGGCGTCGCGCTCGAGCTGCAATGTAACAAATGCCGCTGGCGCCGCTGAGCTACGGTCTCTCTGCCCTACAACACCTCGATTCGCTTTTTCTTTTTTTGCCCCTTTGTTACCGTTGCTTCATGGGAAGAAGGCATCAAAATAATAAAAAAAAAAGAAAAATCTATAGAAATACCAGCGAATTGTTTCCGTGAAATAAGGATTTATTAGTTAATCCTCTTAACGCTATAATTTTCAAATCATTGAAGTAACATCAACAATTATATTGCGAAGTGATTACGCGAACGTGTCTCTCTTTTTGAATTAATTTGATTAATTTTTAAGTCAATTCTGAAGATACGCACTTCGATATTTTTTTTATTCTGAAGAGGAATTATTAAAAAGTTAAGAAATGTATCAATTGAAAAATTGTGTGATTTTATTTAAAAAAAGTCGCAATTTGATTATGTTATAGACAATGATATACAGTGGCCTTCTTAGAAAGGAACAAAGACAATTGAATTGTTTTATATCGCTGATAATAATGATCGAAGCTCGCATAAAAGTAGATACACTCCGTGGCTATATTAAAGCACAAGTTTTTTTACGAATTTTATTCGACCACCTACTATAGAACTTTCCTTTTGATCAAGGATTTTCTCGTCTGATCTCTTTTAATCAAAATGAATATGATACCTTTGAATTACCCGCGAACTGTAAGTTACACAAGGATATACGTAATTAGACCGTATACAGACACTTGACTCGAGCCAAAAGAGGATTTTAAATATTTCCCATAAAAAATCATGGGAAAAAATCGGTAGTAGGTAGGTTCTTCCCTTGCGAAAGCCGTAGCGCAGCTCGACCGCACAGTATCTACTAACGCAGCGGCAGCAGCAGCAGCATCAGCCCCTGTAGCCAGCCAGCAATTCTCATCCTCCGCGTGCGAGAGCGAGTTAGAGAGCGAGATGGAGCAAAGTTGGCATTCCGACCGCAGCGGAGTTAATCTTGGCCAGTTAACCTTTTTTGCACCACCCCTGGAGTTCGCGTTACCGCACACACACACACACACACACACACACACACACCCATACATGCGCACTCTGCACACATATAGAAAACGAGGAGGAAGAGATGTTCCAATGCTAGAGTGACTTTGTCTCTTTCCTCCCTCTCTCTCTCTCTCTCTCTTTCTCGTTCACGTTGCACTGGCGTCGACAATTTCACCTTCTCCCGGGGAAGTCGATGGTAATTAACTTTTTGCCTCGGTGCGCGCCTCCGAGAGAGCGAGTAACCCCCCCTCTCGCTCTCCGCGCGCATAGAAGAACCGGGGTAGAGAATAACCACGAAATTGACCTAATGACCGTCTCGTTTGTCATTTCGAGGAAATTTAAACGCTCGCCCGACCGCCCGCGCGCACACTGGATCGCTCCCCTGACTTTATTATTTTCCTCTTCTGGTTCTCGTGTTCAGGTAGCTCGCGTCGACGCTATCCTATATATATATATGTCGTGCTGATGCTGGCCTCTTCTTTTCCTTCTCTTCCTCCCGACCTCCCCCTTTTTTTTCTAACTCACGCGCGGACAAAAGCTTTGATATTGCGGGGAGAGACGCGCGCGCACAGGAAAATTCGCTCCAGCTATTTACCTCTTTTAATCAACGGCCCTGCTACTTCGGTATTTCAAGTACCTTGGTTTAGTTTATTACAGAACAGCGCCGTTGACTATGCGGAAGATATCGTTTTATTTTATTTCCCAATGTATACATGCTAATGACGATGGCTGGCGGCATTTATAATTTAAACAATAATATATGCGCGCGGGCTTGTAAGGAATATTACGCTAATGCGCGTGCTTGTGTGGATCAGCAGCGATTTCAATTGCCCATTGGATTGTAATGTTGTTTCGTGCATGTTTGATTAGTCGTACATGAATAATGCTGAGTATATACTAGCTTTTAATTCGGTCGATTGCAATGATGTGTATCTTTCGAAACGTCAACCAATAAATTAAATTGTATTTATATATTAAGATATATGCATTGTTGAAATTGATGAAAGAATCGGTTGTGACTGGGGATTATAATATGGGATAATCCACCTGGTGTCTGTGAAAAAGTCGTAAGCGAATCGGTAGATTAATTCTTGTAGTAAGACGCAATTGTCGGCCTGTACATATTGTATAAAACTGTAAATAGTCGAGCGAAACCCACAGTGCGGCGTTGGGCTCAGTAGTATAGTGTTAAGGAGGAGCGATTCTCAATGTTACACGGTGTTCTAACTATCAGTCCAATAAAATGCTGCCTCGAACACTGCAGTTGTCTTTTTTTTGCATGAAGAATGGTATTTATTCTTAGAATCTTATTGTACAGCGCAATAGACATCTAGAGCTTCCAATTAGTAATTAATTACTTTTCATACTCTTACAATATACTTGGGATTGCCAGCGGTACTTTGCATTCAATTACTATGAATAATATATGAATATTAAAATACAGCTACAGAGTATTCATTTTTTACTTAAATTATTTGAAATTATCCTAGATGTCAGGTATTTATAGAAATAACTCTTTGTCAATTGAATTTTTTTAAAGCTACTTGATTCTTCACTATTTATTTATTTTCATAATTGTAACACCGCGTTCCTTTGTAGAGAGATTCGAAACAGGATTCGTCTGATAAATATACAAGGGAAATTTTTGTAATAAACGAGACACTTGTTTCGCATTCAAATTGAAAAAAATGTTTAAACGTCGGCTCGGGGATAAAAAAAATAGCAGCGCAAAAAGTGTCAAAGCGTTGTAGGGAATTTAGCAATTTGTCAATGTAATAGACCTGATACTATCAATGCTCCTGTTAAAGCCAGTAATTATTCGCTAGAGGCTCGCACAAAAGAAGTTTACTGCGTATGATATAACGAGCGCGATCACGTCATTATAAAGCTGTTGGCCGAGCGAGAAAATAAAGCGATTTAAAAACACTTTGTCGCCCCCGAAGTTCCAACCCCTGAAGCAGCATTAATTCAACGGCGAATAATTATGTGAAGTATCGTGTTATCATGTTGATGCACGCTGCATCCATACGTTAATTTTCGGGGCTACCAAGCGGTGTCTCTGTGGCTATATGGTGCTTTTTAATTGGTCTGTATTAGCAAGTATTATTTTTGTGCAATCAAGCTGTGCACGCGCCTTTGATATAAATATACGGTAAACTAAACGACGTTATAGTTACGCTTTTCGAAAGAACAAAAAAAAAAGCAAAATATCGCTTCAAATTTAACAAACATTTAAATATTTTTTTAATTCAATACAAGCAGCCACGTGTAGGATATTTATTCAGTGACGGAATGAAGTTGTATCAACTGGAATTTTTTGGACGCGCCGTCCGAGCAAACCCTTTTAATTTTTTTTTATCTCATCGTGTAAGCGGTGATAAAACATTTTTATGAAACAATTTGAGAAGCTTAAAAATTGTATATAATGCATTAAAATTTCAGCAGAGATGAATACTTTACCGTGCAAGTCGTAAAATGTGATTCGCATTATACAAAATAAAACAAATGCAGCACATAGCGCTGAAGGAGAATACGTGCTGCACGTTACATTCGTAAGTAAAACGGCATTTTATTAAATACTATCCAAAATACTAAAATCATTTATAAATACATGTACAGCGAGTACACGGTTTATTGTTACGACATAATGCATTCACAGGATACCCCAGGAAAAGGAAGATTTCGAATGTTTGCAATTAAATTGCTAAATAAACTACACTTTTCTACGATTATAAGATTATACAAAGATATATTTTTCAAAACGGATCGGATGCCTTGACTACAAGAAAACTAAGACGTACCTTGTTAAACTTCTGTAATTAAAGTAGCTCCGAAAACATACAGGATTAGTAGAGGATTCCGAGTACAGTCAGACAGCGTACGCTTATGAATACACTATCCACGTTAATTTTCAATTAGATTCTATGTACATAGATACAATTTCGGAATCACAATTTTATGACCACAGGTACTATATAAAAAATGCATCGAATGACCCTTCTTATACCTCTGCCAATCTTATATACCTCGACCAGACATTCATCATCATCCCAAAATTGCCATTGCACATCGGTACAGTCCACACCGGATGAACGCTCGGGCTGAGCGCAATATCGCACTTGTATCAGTCTCCGACACTCTCACCGCAGCTCCATCGCTAAATTTCGCTGAAAATCAGTAGCCTTTAATCCGGCGACAGACGATCCGGGGCACAGCATTTCCATCACTGCTCCATCACGGCAGCAGCAGCAGCAGCAGCTTTACACTCGTTCCGCGGCCAGAGAGAGAGAGTACGGCGCATGACTAATCCAACACTCGCTTTTCCTAATGATCCCCCTCGTACAACATAATCGCGCAGCGCTCGCTAATCCTCTCGTGTCCCACCCACGAAACCTATACTGTACCATTAAAAACGCTCTCGCACAACCATTAGCTTCCACTCTCTAGAATCATCCACCCTACACGCACACGGACACACGCGCGCGCGCGTATATACATGCACACGCGTACACGCGGTATATATGCGCGTTTAAAGCGTACCGTAACGATCGATTGGTGCGCCACAATAATAATTTCGCGGTGTGCCACTGCGCAACGTTTCTCGCCCGCGCGCTGTATACAGCCTTCTCTATCTCTCTCTATAGAGCGATTGCCTCTACACGTGTATATGTATATGGCGTCAGTCGTTGCAGCAACAGCGGCTGACCAACAGTACCTGCAGCTTCATAACTCCATCTTTGAAAATAGCGACCAGGCGCGTATATATATATATATATATATTTAAGTGCAGATTTCCGGCAAACGGACTGCCGCACACACCCGCCATGTCCAATTCCAAATTGCTAACTTCCCATGTTGCGCGTGCCTATACACATATATGTACACCTGTACGACATATGCACATGCGACTCTTGTGCGAATTTCAGCTCGGTGTCAAAATGCCAATGACGCGACGGGATTAATTTTCTTCGTATACACGAGGCAAGTATTTTTTTAATCGGTACATATCGTGTATCCCGAACGCAGTCACGACGATCGGTCGAACGGAAAAAAATCGTTTGCTTATCAAGCGACGCGATAGTCAATATAGTATAATGCAAATACTCGAAAGCCGATCGGCAGAGAACGCGAGGAAATTCCACATGTCTTCGAGTATTTTTCTTGCCGATACCATCTTCTCATATGCAATGCAGCCCTCGATTAGACTGCACGTGCACGTACACATACGCGCAGACACTTGCACACAGAGAGACACTTATCTGCATATATAGATATACCATCAGAAGATACCGATGGGACTTTGGCTCGTGTAGCTCTATCGCTTCGCGATCCACGAGCGGCGCGCTCACACAGTGTACAGCAGATGAAGTAGGAGGGGAGGAGATTCTCGTGTTCGACAAGATCGTCGCTTTTCGTCGCTCGGCTGCTTGCTGTGTGCAGCCTCTCTCTCTCTCTCTCTCACCCTCTCATTCCTCGTCCCATTACGATCGACGCTATGCGGTATACGTCGGTCGCTCGAACGACTAGTTACTCGCCGCTAATTCGTGTCTTCGCCCTTGTAAGTAAGGAGGGTGAGACGAAGAGGGGGAGAAGGTGGAAGGGGGAGGAGGAAGAGAGTCATCTCCCTTTCATTTGTATTTGCGTAACGACCCGGAGAACCTGGGGTCACTATACGTATATATATCCCCCCTGGTATATATACAGCTATACGCAGGTGTATCGTGTACTATACGCGGGCCTTTGCACAGAGCCGTATACAGGATTATCCAGCGGAATACGCGCGGTATTTCTGTTTGCTATTAAGCCCGGCAGCGTCGGGAACACGTTGCCTTCCCTCTTTTCGCCCTTTAGCGTCAATTCCTTTTCATATATATTTGTGCCAACATGCGCGCAAAAGTACTTTCCGATATTAACGCTCGATAATGTTTTCGTTGTACAAACATATAGGTTTATATATTTTTGAATAACGGACACCACCTCGTTGATTTAAACAAGTTCACGAATACAATATATTATCTCGTCGACATTGTTATGAAGTTAAAAGCGTAATCGGGCAACTTAAAGCATATTATTAAAAAAAAAAGCGCAACTAAAACTAATTGTATTTCTTGAAATATTTTTATTATTGGTGCGAATATCAATTTGCAGCTTACAAAAAGCGGCGGCAGCAATAAGAGTAACTTATCCATTTCGCAGAATATAATTTTTGCGAGACGAGAAATTTATTGCGGCCCTCAAAGCGTTAGCGTATATACACGTACCGCGCGCGGCCTTTTAACATGTAGTTCCGAGCGCGATCGTAAAACAATATCCCGAAACAACTGGTAGGTAGCAGTAGTCCTGCGTGCCTTGCTTCATGGCCAGATTACTCGTAATCCCTTTCGCTGCTGGCTGTGTGCATCCGCAGAGGTCTCCGCTAACCAGTTACGCGCTTTCATTCCGAGAAATACCGAACTTAAAGAACGATTTCTATAGTTAAACCCGTTGCACATCTGCTCTTATATAGATTTTTCTCTACCTCTCGATTGCTCATCAATGCTTCCCCTTATTTTTTTTTCCTAAATGTTCTTATCGACTTTTAATATAATGACCTGCATAAGATAAAAATGTAGTAATTGCTTGTTAATCTAATAATTCATTGAATGTCATCGAGTTTACTTTTGTGGGAATAATATAATTATATGGTTATGTTTATATGGCCTGCAATCAGCAAAATATTAATATTTTATATAGTTATTACATTCTAACAATTTTGATAAATTAAAATTTTACAAATTTCTCTACGAAAAGACTGCGCAATATACCTTCAAAAAGCTACTGAGTAGTAATGTAGTAATGGCATGGACGAGTCATGTTTGTGAACAGCGAAAACGCACTCGTATACATACTACTTGAGAATATTTGTCATACACGACAAAGGACGCGCTCGAGTACAAATGCACTTGAAAAGATGCTCTTACGGCTTTCCCGTTCCTCTCTGTCCCTCTCTGCCTCTCTGCCTCCCCCTCTCTCACTCGCTCCCTACATCCTGTATTGTTTCGGTTACGCGCACGGTTTGGAATTTCTGTTTCTAGCTATTATGATAGTCGGCGCGTAGTCCACATCTCACTTTCCCGCCATTATATACTTCCACGCTGGTGCAGAGCAGCAGCAGCAGCAGCGGCGGAGTCATACATGTGATCGTCGCGGCGTGCGCTTTAGATTTTCCCTCTGAAGTCCTGCGAGCTTTGAGAGGCCGCGCCGGATTAAACCCTATGAGCAGCAGCGCCAACGGATCTGCCGGGATGAAAATAACGAGAGATAGGCAGGGGCGAAAAAAAAAAAGAATATAACGACCGCACGCGTCAGAGGCCGAGGCAGAAAGAGAGTGTCAGCGAGTTGGAAAGAGAAGACCCGGGAGAAAGATATGCAAAGAGCGAGTACGTGTAACAGCGGCAAGAGAAATGGATCACAGAGAGGTACACTTGCACGCGCCAAATGACGTTGTCAAAAATTTAGCGCTGGTAAAAATTTTGCGCAAAATCATTTCACAGAGATTTTTAAATGGAACGACTGCGCGAGTGCATTAATTAAACTACATTTTGCAGGCCGAGTTTAATTAGAAAAATGCGAGAGCATCCTCATCAAAAACTCATTGTTTGTTCAAGGAAAGAAAAGCAATGTGTATAACCGTACTTCTAGTATTCGCTGCGCTGCCGTATGGCGCAAAAAATAAATTAAACACTTTTTTTAAATTTCAAATGCTGTAATGGAAAGCAAACATTCGCATTACTTTAGGTACTATATGCAATATTACAAAGTTCTTGGAAAAATTAATATATAAATACGAAAGAGGAGAAGATGTCATTACAATGAGGGACGTTCTTTTCCAATCCATGGACTTTTTTTAAGAGTATATTTGAGATGTGCAGACTAATCTTCTATATATGCCTATTATTAACATTCCGGAGATAAAGATGCTTTTTCAATTACGTGTTACGTAACTTCGTGTTCGTGGAAAGTTTCGAAAGATGGAAATTCTTGCGTAAATGGATGTGAAGGGGTTGCCAGAAGCTAATGAGTGAAACATTTCTAAGTTTTCATGCGTCAGTCAAGCCCCGAATAATAATATCCTCGAGCTTTAGCAGATTTTACATCACTTTATATAAAATCATTCGTCGAAATAATTCACAGAAATAACGTATTTTCAAAGGTAATCTCATATTAACTGGAAGCTCTAGTTGTGTCTTCTAAGAACTGAATACTGCTGTGTTGAATTTTGTACAATAAATATGTAATTCACAATAAAAATAGTTAATTTTTACAAATAACCAATAGTCCTTTGCTTTGTGGGAAAAATATCGTCTCTGCGCCAAAACAAAGCCGCAAAGTCTCAGAGAAATCAGCGTGTTTGCAGAGAGCAGAGCGGAAACAACAATGAGGGATGATCATTCGCAGGCAGCGGCAACCGGCAGCAAAAATAGGACAAGAGAGAAAGTAAACAATTCGACTGAGTGCAGCTGTGGCAAGGCAAAAGCAAGCAAGCCAACACAGCGCAGCGTCCGTTTTCATCGACGCGTAGACATTATCCTCCTCCGAATCTCTCGGCTGCAGCAGTTCTCGTGCGCCTTCCTTCCTTCCTTCCGTCCTCTCCCTACTCGCTACTGCTCATTTTAGCCTTTGTCTCATTTCGTCTCTTTCCTCTCTCTCTCTCTCTCTCTCTCTCTCTCTCTCGCCCTTCATTTGGATCCACTGCGCCGTACTGATTGGCATTCGCGTGCATAAAGAGAGTAAGCGCTATACGTATACGTACACAGCGGGAGAAATCATACGAAAAGTTGGACCTGGGGTTCGAGTAAGAGCAGCGCGCGCGGCAGCAGCAGGAGCAGCAGCAACAAGCGATTGCGAGGAAAGCAAGGAGGGAGGAGAGAAAGAAACGAACGGTTGACTGCCAGTGATTTCCGAGGGAGAATATCGCAGGAGAAACGGTATATGCTGCGGTGCAGAGCGAGATATAAAGGCTTCGATATAGGTACTGTCATATCGAGAATATCTGCTCTGTCTGGATGGAGTCTCTGCTTATTTCGATATATCAGACGATCGAAAATTGTTGTTGAAAAATTTTATCGATTCAAAAACTGTAACAACACATAACTCAAACTTGAATCGATTATGAGCCTTTTAAAATAAGCTTAAAGTGTGCGTTAGATTTTTAATAAAAGAGCATATGAAGACGTGTCGTAATTGTGACTGTTATTTTTGACCATAGACCAAAAAACACGTAATGTTCAACTTTCTTCCGAACTACAGAGAACATTTACGTTTTCGCTTTCAAGATAAACAAAAGAATATATTCAAATTAAAGGTGTTCTTCTACTATAGCTACGAATATACTAATATATGTTCGTAACAAACACAAATAGAAACTCGTTATCCAAAGAACATTCGTCTGCTTTGAGTTAAAAGTCGATTGATCATGTTTAGCTCGTACAACGGTATACTCTAGTCTCTTATTTAGCTACATGCTTCAATTCAACATCCTACATTCGATAACAAGTTGTCTGCGTTTTCTATCTGCCTGCGCCACGATGATCCGCATAAGTAGACTTATTCCCTAATATAGATATGTATACAATAGACTGAGGGAGAGTAGCGAGTTCGCGTCGATTCGCAAGCTCACTGCGGCGTCTAGCTTAATCACACGTATATACATATATATATATATATATATATACATATATATGCTTCAGTGCATCGTTCTCATCGGGTGAGCGTGTATTTGCGCGTGAGTTTCTATATGTATAAATATATATATATGTATAGAGCCGAGAGTCTGTTTATCTGTACATGTGCTAATTGGGAGTGCCGCGGGGCGGGGCCGGGGGAGCATTGCAAGAAGCCATCCGCGTGTGTGCATCTGTTTAATTAATGCCGTTTCATCTTTGTAGACGCTGCAGCAGACGTCAAAAACTTCTGCCTTCTTGTCGTTTGGATATATACAGCCACTTGAGGCCCTTTCTCCTGATCTCGTCGTCGCTTCAAAAGCCGACAAATATTCTTGATCCTTTAATGTAATTAAGAGCTACGGATTGGGGATGAGCTTTTGCTTATATCGAATTAATTTACTTTATGAGAAGAAGAAAAATGCTGAATGAAGTTACTTGTCCGTAGCAAGGAAGTAAGCACGGATTGTTTTTTGCATTGATAGAGTAATCAGTGGTTTTCATTATGCAATATCTATTTGTTCTTCTATTGTGAAATTTTTAAATTAATAATCATTTCGGTTGTCAAGAATAATCCTCAGAATGAAATATAAGAACAATCCCTATAGGTTTGTATGTGTAGGTAACACAAATTTTTAACTATATTCCGACAGATTTTATAATAGTAAATGCATAACCAAATTTTAACTGGATTAAGATTGCTCAGTCTGTATAAATTATAGAGGATTATAATAGTATTTTAATTATATTCTGCACGTAACAATTATGCTCGATCTATTCAATTATTACGATGTTTGATTTTTTAAAATACACTGTCACACAAAATATAAAATTAGTAAAATCTATAACCAGATTTATCATTTATTTTGTGATAATTTCTTCAACTAATGTAAAATTACAATATGCTAGAAGGACTTAAAAAATAATGACTGATTAGTTGCTTCTCAAACTTACGCCCAGTGCCGTAGTTCAGCGCTTCGCGGTTCATTAATTTTTAATTTGTCTCTTATCATAATGTAATTTCTTTATCCCTGACATCATGCTTTTAAAACTTTTTTAATTCGTAGCAAAGAACGAGTAAGGTATTGATAATAACTGTGCTGATAAGACTTATGCAATATTCAATAAAAATCAATTTTACTAGATCGAAATACGCATTTATACTTGCTTTCAAATAAATGCCTTGAATATTTATATTCAAATATAATAATTAAATGCACAGTGATAAGTTTTTATTGCTATAAATCTGTGTCGAGTTATCATGTAAAAGATGATAATAAATTTTATGATTTATGATTAATAATAAATGCTGCAATACAGAAATTAATTGTGAGTATGAAAAAGAGTAGATTTTAATATTTGATTTAGTTTATATGAGTAACTTGTTATATATTCGTGGTCAAACAGGATTTTTCAACAATATATAAATTAATAATGTCGATACCGTGAGATTGATTTATTAAAATAGTACAATGAAAATATACTAATGAGTCATTCAAATATCTTTTGCTTTATTTTTGTATATAATAAATTAAATATAAAGGATTGTTGGGATTGGGTCGTGATTCGTATTGTTTGAAGCATGTTCATCATAATTAAATTATTAACTTTTAATACATCGATCGATCAATGAAACAAAATGATCTGCATTACAATGCCAGTCGAATCGTAAAATGTTATTTAATTCGATAGAACAAAGATCGACATTATTGAAATATTACTTTCAAACAATAACAAAATACCTCGTATATTCTTCTTTCAAATAAATACTTAAGCATGTATCGCAAGCCAAAAATACGCAGTACAAGCAGCTACCTCCCATACATTTACCCGCATATATAACATATAGCTCTTATATACGTTAATTTATTTATATCAGCGAAAAGTATGTAAGCATCACTCGCGTCTAATTTTGGTATATTCCAGTTTCATTTTCTCGCACTTAATTGGAACGCGCAGCGACAGTATCATCAAACGCACATCAAACAGCGGCGCTGCAGCGTATCTCTGGTGCGCTCGTCCCAAGCAGCCGCCGACGCTTATTCCGCGCACTTGTTAGGCCAAATCCTAATTACTAACTATCTAACGAGAATTCCATTGCGCATCTCGTTACAAAGTGCAATGTAGTTGGAGATCGAGGAGGCGGAGAGAGAGAGTGAGAGACTGCGACAGAGATAGAGAGAGAGAGAGAGAGCAGGAAAAAAAGCCGTATAACCCAGGCTCGTTGCGGTCACGTTATTAAGATTCCACGGAGAATCATATAGCGCGCGGGGAGTGGCCGAGTAGTGTGGATATACACATCTACACGCGCACCGGACAGTCATCGCATTTAATGGGAACTCTCTCTCTCTCTCTCACTTGCACTCGCATATATATATATAGTTCTCACGACGATCGCGCGCCGCTTCTTGAAGTGTGCGCGCGAGATGACGTGCGTTATACCGACGCCTCAAAAACCTTGACAAATCGGACTCTGCCGCGCGCGCTCGGAATGGAAAAAACGTGAAAGACGTCCGAGTGAGAGAGAGAGAGAGAGAGCGAGAGATGGAGCTGAGAAAAAAAGGTGAAGAAGAGAGAGCGAGAGATAGAGAGAGAGAGAGAGAACGAAGATGCTCTCGAGCAGCAGATCGCGGTGGACGCATTCAAGTCCCCCGAGAGCGCAAGACGAATGACGAACTTGAGTAAATGATGTTTGGTCTTTTTTTTTTTGAAATGACACTTTGAGAAAGTCGAGTTTCAGTATACTTTTGATTTAAACCGATTCGGTGTAGGATATATATGTATGTACAGCTCCAGCTGGTAGTGGATCGTAAAATGTGTAGGTGATTGTTTAGGTTGCGCGACAACGTGCGTATATATTTCAGGACGAAGTGAAGAGAGAAAAAAGCATTTCTAGGAAGCATCGTTCACGTTTCTCTGTTTTACTTGTAACGCTTTAATATCAGTCTGGCGAGAGTGACTGATATATAAAGTTTGTTCAATAACGGTGCGCGCGAGCAAAAGTATATTTTTAGAATTTCTCGAATTCGACTTATGACTTGCTTTCGCTCAAGTCATAAATAAATTAATAATACAACGGATACGCATGTTCGTTATAATCGGCCCACTACACGACTACTTGTCACGCACGAGTGCAAATAAATTTGCGTTTCGATAATCGAGGGACGTCCTCTGATCAATTATTCGCTCATCCCTACATATTATAACAGCGCTGCACAAACGAAATTATATGTATATACCGGAGCGCAGCGGCCATATGCACGCGAGCGGCAAGAAGCAAAGCTTATTCAAATAATGGGCTATACAGAAAACGAGCCCGAGCTCTCATTGTGCCGATTCGCTTACATACACATCCTATATATATCCCGGGCTGTGTAAAAAACGTCAATTGGTAAAGCATAATGACCCGCCTAACACATACGTCAGCGTTCGTTATGTCCTCGCTCCCGCAACCACTTTCCCCACGCGAGATTTAATTAGATCGTCGTAAAAGAGATTCGCGGAAAAAAGCCCCACTACAACGTTAATAACGCACTCGATGCGCCTCTCTCGCTCAGCGCGCCTACTGCAAAGAGACGCTAACGTATAATCGGGAACATCAAGCGCTCGCATGACTCGAGAGATGCATAAATACGCGCTCGCGCACTGGCGCCAACACATGCGCACACGGAGAGATGCACGTACATAGTAAGCCGACTATACAGACTGCATCAGTTCGCCATTCGAAATTGACTGCATGTACGGCTGCACGCGTCTACGCAGTAGTATATATATATATGTATATGTATTGTATATGTGTATATGTATAACATAATCGCGCGCACACATGTGTGACGCGTATATACTACCGCGAATCAGACCTACATCATATTAACAGTAATATTCCCTCATGACTCGCTGTCGTGAAATACGGTCTCATGACTCGTAAGTTCCGCTTAGCCATTTGCTCGTGGTAATATTCGCGTATATTTCGTCCCCTTACCCCCTGTACACCCCCCACCCCCTTACCCCCTTAGCCCCTTTCCCCTCTCGCCCACACTACCTTTCTCACCCTCTCCCTCACACTCACTCTCTCTCTCTCTCTCCATCTCTCGCTCCCCTGCACTTAACTCTTGCCCTCTATATGGCCCCCCGACGTATGAACCTCTGCCCTACGTTTCTCTGTGACCCTCCAGTCGACGTGAATGCTTAATTAACGAAGCGTGGCTCTAAATTACATCGTACTTAGGAGGACATTCCTTCGCGCGCGACTCTCTCCCTCTCTCTCTCTCTCTCACTCTCTCTCTTGCTCTGAAGGACCGCGTGGATGAAATAGGGGACCGCATTTGTACGCGCGCGCGTGTCTATGTGTATAATATGTGAATATAGCGAGCGGTGAACATCGATTTAGCGCGAGTTTATAATCAACCCACATCTTAACGCTCGTTTCATATATATATACATATATGAATATTCCAAGTACGCGTGTATGCGTTTGTCGAGTGAGGGAACTGTTTTGAGTTTTATTTCTAAAGTGAAGCAGTAGAGGAACGGATATTATCTTCATTCGGGATGAGGGATGAATGAAACCGGTACAAATTCAATTATAGTTTGGCGAAGCGAGTATTAATAGTGTTGTAATACTTGTTTGAATTTGTAAACTTACCTAACCGCTCGAAACTTATGCAATTAGTCTCCGGGACACTGTGTAAGAAAAGGAATAATGGCCGAAGAACAGAGGCTATTTGCGTCGTGACCTACAAACCTATATTCTTGCAAAAAATAAAGGGTTCTTTTTTTAAAAACTGATATTTTTAATTAATTTCGACGGTGTACGCGAATAACTGTGTGCATTTTAAATAATTAAAATATGAATTAGTAGATTTTTTTTAACGTTACGCATAAAATCGCTTTAATATTTTTGTCTTGTGCTAATTTGGTTTTTAATTACTCACGAACGCAATTGATAAGTATAGGAATAAGAAAAAATTATCTTTTTTCTGCGGGTGTATTACTTATAACTTAAAATTACGAAGGTCTCTAAAACTAGATATCCGAAATGTATACATATTAAATAATACGAAAATGCATAAATTATTATTATCATGAAAAAGTACTATTATATAGTTTTGCATATGTCATCTTACTGATACAAGAAAACAAGTTCTCATAATTTCTTGTAGTTATTTCTGTTTAATACAGGTCTTGCAAGTATCTAAAAGCTAAGATTTTTGCTATACAAAATGCAATAATAAATTTTATTATTTACTTTGTCGGGTATTGTTTAAAGAGATAATATGAACAGTTCAAAACCAGAGCTTTCAATATTTCTTAAATTGTTTTAATTTAAATCACCTCAAAGTCCAATTCCCATAAAAAAACACAAATAAAAGTATATACACAGCTTTATACGAAGGTATTTGCCTACAATCCTGATTTTTTTGGATGATTTACCTGAGTATTCCTCCAAAATTCAAGGCCAGCATTTTTCTCGCATCGGGCATAAATATTTCATTTATAAACGCTGCGGATCTGGACCCAGGGGCCGGTGGTAGCCGCACGTCCAAAACATTTAATCTTACTAGTCATAAAAATGCCTCTTACGCACGCGTGTATACGCCTCCTTACGGACATACACCAATACGAACAATAATGTGTCTCGCTGGAATCGTCCGTTCCATCGTATCCCCGCGCACATAAAAAAGTAAAAGCCAAGTAGCGAAACACAAAAAAAAAACAGCGGCAACAATGACTGTCATTCTCTGCCTCTGTCTCTCGCATTCCCCGAGGAATATCGCCTCCTCACCTGCCCTCGTGTCGCACGTGCAAGGACGAGAGAAAGAGAGAAGCATAGAGTGAAAAAAGAGCGAGTGCGTGCGTGTGTGTGCGGGGGAGTGAGATAGGGAAGTGTGGGTCTCTCCTGGCAAGAAGGCGTGCGCGCGCGAGATAGAGAGAGATAGAGAGGGAGAACTCGTTTATATTTATCGACGTTACGCCAATGGCGGCGGGAGGGAGCGAGGGGTATATTTTATTAGGCTTTCATTGGCGTCAATTGGGTTGATATCGTTCAGAAGTTGGCCCGAGGGTTGGCGGCCTCGTGATCGTGTTAGCCTCTGACGTCGCGGCTTCTCTCTGTGCTCATGCTCCGCAGCTTAACGCGCCATCTCGGTATATATACAGAGGGATGCAGGAGAAACGAGAGGAGATCTCTCCTTTTCTTGTGCAAGAGGTCTTATAACGACGCCGTGGACGTGCACGGAGGCGCGCCAAGGAGGAGGGGGGATCGCACTTCTTCTTACTCGCTGCGGGTGATTTCATTATTCTCCGGGATTACGAAAGGGAGAGAGGAAGGACAAAGCGAGAGAGAAAGAGAGAGAGATTCGCGCACATAACTTTCCTGGAGAACCAAACCGAGGGTGGAAGCAATGGGATGGGCTGCGCAGCAAAGACGTATTGGCATTTAAATTATCATTGGGAGAGGAGATGGGACTGCTTTTTCACGGAGCTTGGGGATAATTGTTTTTCTATGCAAAATCGAGGATAGGGGAAGGCCATATAGGGGAGTCGTGTAAATTGTCCTTTACAATGATTTGCATCGCGGCGTCGCTTTTAATTTGAGATAATGTTGCGTTAGATTGAGCAATGTTCCACGGTAGCAGTTTCCTGCTACGGGTGTATTTTAGTGTAATATTCAGTTCGGCGAAAGACGGATGTACATAGATATTTCTGGCTAGGCGCTTATCTGAAATTCATGAGGTACTTATTGTAAGTCGAGTACAGCAGATCTAGAAGATAGTAGCTTATGTTAAGAATATATTAAGTGAGTTGTTATCTAATGGCTTGAGATTGCTCGACAACGAAAATTGTGATTCTTTTCTAAATTATAAAAAGAAAATAATTATATAAATATTAGATTCGAATATGCGCGCATGTCATCCTCAATGTTGAAACATCACTCGTGTTATACTGACACTCAAAAGGCTAATGTATGTCAATGTTGATTTTTACACTGCGCTTAATGCGATTAAGTTTCATTATATGATCCGAGATGTTGTTGGGCGCCAGGTCCCTTCAATGAAACAATATCAGGATATATATCTATAGCGAAAAATTTTTACCTCCTTCTGTCGTTGACTGCCTCGACGCATAGCACGACGGGTCAACTGGGGTCGAGTATGAATGACGTTTCTGATCAATACTGATTTTTATCGCTTTGCCCTCCGGCGCGAATCAATTCTATCTAGGGAGTGTGCTTACGTTGTCTCTCTGTCTCTTTCTCTCTCTCTCTCCCTTTCATCTCATCCTTTTTCTTTCCCCCTTTTTTCCTCTTTTTTTCCCCCGTCGTTTATTTCCCTCCTCTTTTCTGCGTTTTTTTTTTGTTTACGCATTACACGTTGCTGCGGGGCTCTACGGAGTGTGTTTGCAAAATAAATTAATTCTCTCTCCGGGCTCGAAGCACTTATATTCGCTCTCCGAGAGAGAGAAGAAAAAAGAGAAAGAGGAAGAGAGAAAGAGCGAAAGAGGAAAAAAAGCGTCGCATGCGAGAGAGACGGAGAAAGTGATTCATCATCTTGAACGCGCGTTGAGCTCTCGCAATTCGCTACTGTGCATTTCTGCGGCACGACTGTTTGTGTGCGTACATACGTGTGCATGAGATCCAGAGTCTCATTTAATATCGCTGGTAATGAAACGATTTCTTTCGTTCTTCTCTCTCGCTCCCTTCTCCTTTTTTGTTGTTAATTCGCTGCGCGAAATCGAAAGGGCCGCACAAACAAAGTCTTTCTCTTACATATACCTATACGAAAGAATGCTTATCGATGTTGACGAAGTTTTAATTGTGCTAATGAATTTGGCTCCCGCGCCGTTATGACACCAAGAGAGGGATGATAGTTTTCGCGTAAGTCGATATTCGATAAATCGATTTGCCACGAGATGATTGTATGTGTGCAGTGTTATGTATATATAGACGCGAGCGAGGCGAGCCAAGTGTCACACGCCAAGGCGCTTTCGCAAGGCGGTATAATAGGCTTATGTTTGCTCGCGCGGTCAATTACAATGGTTATCGTCATCGCGCTCTCGACAAATTTTTGTTATATCGATTACTAATCGCACGATTAGTCTGTAGGACCGGATCTATACGCGGCCCCGAGCGCCAGACTACGATATTTGCATTCATGTATGTAAAGACATGCTAATTTGACGGTTTTGGTTGGATATTACAAATTATGTGCCCGTATATATATGTGTGTATAGTTTTCTTTTTTCTCGCCAAACGCGAGATGCTCAACACACTCACTCTCGCGAATAGCGACGTTTATATACAGCTTCTTTTTTTTCGGTGTGTATACAAATAATGTGTTTTTATAGCGTACAACGAAACGTTAAAAGGCATTCTTTTGATATGCAAACGAACCATCGCTTATACAATGTATGAATATGTGCTCGTGTATATATATATATATATATATATACAAGCAGAGGCCCCCGAAGCGAGCCTCTGCATAATGAGGCGAAATTGAAATCCGCTTGTCGAAGAAACGATATAATGGATTTTTTAGCGCGCTTAATAGAACCGTTATATACAAAATTCAGGTGCGCGCACGTGAAAAAATAAAGCACCTTTAATCGCATCGAAACGCGAAAGAAATCTTGGCGTTTTTAAATGGTACGCTCGTTAATCCTCCGCCACGGGTACAATATACACATATACGCACAGGAGAATATATCCCTCTTGTTCTCTACTTCGCTAATAAATTTGAGTTTCCGTGCGCGGGCCGTTTATACAGCGAGGCGTGCGTTAATATAAATGAAAATAAAAGGAGCATCACGAGCTCGTAAAACACAACGCTTCAAATTCCAAACGTGATCTCGCGCGCTCGACCTTGTCGTGCAACGGTAACATCAATAAACGAATTCATAATGAAACACCATTTGCCCGTCTCTCGCTCTCTACGCCCATATATACATTATAATCTCTCACTCTCTTACACACGCACACATAGACGCAGACATAGACGCACTCTCTCGTTTGTGGAAAACGTTCAACTCGGGAGGGCTTTCATTTCACGCAATGACACAATGGACTCATCGTTCGGGTTGGGGTCGCTCATGTCAGCGCCTGCAATATTGTGCAATATCATCAGAGCTGCTGGCTCTAGTCCCTGCGGCTATTGCTGGACACATGCGAAGTGTAGCGCTCTCTCTCTCTCTCTCCCTCGCTCTTTCTCTCGCGACCTTTTAAATGGGGGAGGGTGTATAGTCCAGCCGCGAAAGTGTATATATTGCCGTCGATAAAACAAGCGCGTCATTGAATTCGTCTCGTTAAAAGAAATGTATATTGTCCTAACCCTTACGCACACGCGTATAAATTCATCCGATGTACATAGGCTTCCATATATACGTGCATGGTGCGCGCGTATATATGTACAGTGTGTGTATGGGATTTGTATATATGTGCACACATATACAATATACATACACATATATATATACATATAGATATCGAGTTGTGCGAATGGGCCATAAATCACGATGAATGCCCGCATAATTGCTGCCGCAGCAGCAGCAGCAGCGGCGCTTCGCTTTAGCAGTACAAACAACTGGCAATTTTCGATAATTGCGCCGATGCTCTCTCTCTCTCTCTCTCGCTATATAGAGGTCCGAGGAGCGGAGAGCGAAGCTATGGGCCAGGAGGTGAAGGAGGAGACAGGCGACGCGAGTGCAAACACAACCGATGCTATACCTATCGCTGTTTATTATGCGGATTTCGCGCGCTCGTAAAACCAATGCTACGAGAGAGCGCTAGGATCTTTGATGTACGGCTCGTAGGTTAGAAGCTATTCTCTCTCCCTCTCTTTCTCTCTCTCTCTCTCACACACTCTCACTCTTTCTACTACGATATTGCACTCGTATTCCTTTTGCAGGCGAAAAATTCTTCGAGATGTGGCCGCGGGCTTTCTTTGTATCTTGCTGCTTCTTTTTCCCTTCTACCATAGCTCCTCGTCTTCTTCTTGGTCGATATTTTCACCTGCGTTATGTTGCCCGGTTGCTTATCTAAACGAGACACGATTTCTTCGAAATGTCCCGCGAAATTATAAGGCCGACCAGGTCACACTTTAAGCCGTGCGCGCGCGCGCGCGCGTGTGTGCGTGTGTGTGTGTGTCTGGGTGGGTGTGTTTATGTGTAGTGTGCGCGAGTGTGTGTTGGAGATATCGAGCAATCTTTCAGGTGCTGCCTAGGGGCACGAAGGCTGGAAGTTGGTCGTTCGTTCAACAGAATTCTCGCGCCGCTGAGCCGCTCGATGACGCCATTTTATTAATAAAACTGCTTTTGCTTTCTTTTCACACGACGGGCGGGAAACCATTACGTGTGGAATTGCGCTCAATTTTATTTAAAATATTCAGCTCTGTACAATTTTTAAAAACAATGATGGCTATAGATTATATTACCGGAGCAACAGAAAGAAATTGTTGCATTTCGTCTTTAATTTTTGATTCGAGATTTCGTTGCGATATTGATTTTTTATTTTACAAATTATCCAATAGACATATTGACGATAATGGCGGTAGAAGAGATTTTTTTCTCCAAGAATTATGATCAGTGGTCTGAATAATGCACTTTAACGTGATTAACGTTTGAGAGTAGTTGTTCAATCAATTAAGCCCAGATGGTATTCGTCGCATTAGTCACGCTTGACGCCCCGCAAATCAGATTGACCAGGAGGTATGCGCACTTTTGTGCTTACCTATGGAGTTTGCTACATCAACGAATTTAATGATGAATTTCCGTCGGGTCGTTCATTGTTCCTATGCTCGGCAGTTTTGAATGATTTTGATTGAATGAACGAATTCGAGATTTTAAAAATTAAGCGTTTGGTTGCAAACTATCCGCAATGTATAATTTATTGGAGATTCAAATAATGGGATTTATTTGTATAAAAATTAAGCTTGCTCGCAAGTGAAACAATTAAATTATATAAATTAAATTTAAAATATTGCAGAAAATTTTGAGACTTGGGCTAAATTTATCACCCAATACATTAAGATCAATGACACGCAATGCTAAATCCTGTAAGAATCGGAAAATCAGGGGGGCGAATCTTGTCGAGAGTTCAAAAGGTCTGACGGTTAAGTCAAGTGCTTGCGTATCGAGTCTGTAACATGTTCGTCAAAGTCCTCGATATTGACGAGACAGCGTAGAAACAAGTCGTTTAACAACGTTTCAAGCTTCTTCAGTAGTGGAGAAGAGAGATGGAGACAAGCCGAGGGAGGATATGGGAAAAGAGGATATAGGGAAAGAGACGGAGAGAGTGGGAAAGGGCGTTGTACTATGACTTAAGAGGGTTGAAGGGCATTGCACACGCGGTCGAACGCCGCTCAAAATTGAGCTTGGCTACGTTCCAAATCCTTCGTCTCTCTCAGGCTCTTTCTTCTACCTGACTCTTGCTCTTTTATCCTCTCTCCGTTGAACACTGTAAATTTGTAATGACATTTAAAAAAGAAAATGCACAATTTTATGTAATTTCTTCCATTGTTCATTGATTTCAATATTTGTCTAAATTATTGATATCCATTTTAGCGTTGTTACAATTACACTGTGACTTATAGACGAGATCAGATTGAATGTTAATGCATTAGTGACTTTCATTTTCCATAATAAATTGAATTTCAAGAATCCAAATTTATAATGCAGTTGATTTTTCTTGGATCTACTAATAAAAAGACTAATTGAATGCTATCGGTACTTTGCAGTTAATCTTTCAACAAGCCAAAGAGCCTGAAGCTCTACATACATAAGCTGCGTTACAGTGCCAGATTTTTGGTTCTATATTTGAATTTCAATTTGAATCAGAACCAGATTTCAATACCTAATTCAAAATGGCCGAGAAAATGTCTAATAATACTAAAATATTATAGAAATAAAAAATATTGGAATTTTTTATACGCAGTCTGATTATTATTTCAATTAATGAGCATAGTTTTCAGAATGAAATAATTAAAAAGCTTGATTAAAAAACTCTAAAAATTTTTTAAATCTATTCAAGGAATAACAATTTTTAATAATCCTCAAACGCATTGTAACCAACTTTATATTCATCGAGTAGTCGTTCACAATAGACAAACTTCACCCAATTCCCGTAACTGCAAAAATCAGCGCCACTCAGCCTTCATCCCAGCTTCCTCCAATATGCAGAGGTCCAATAAGTTCAATTGATCACGGTTAATTATCGAGCAGAGAGATCCACCCACAGAAAAGCTGGATTAGCAGACCGTATTCCAAGCTACGTAATATCGAATCATTCCGGCTCTGCGGTGGTTTGCCGTCTGTGAAAACAGATATCCCACCAATTGGATGTACGTTTGTGCACTGTTAATGGGCTTTTGTCGTGTGTCCAGTATAAGGGATTGAGAGAGAGAGAGAGAGAGAACGAGATATATATATAGGAAGATAGTGCGGAACGAATTTGAAAGCCTTCCGCGTGGACCCGAGTACATTAACTTGCAATGGCATGTGCAAGTATTATCAGCTTCCTGCTGAATTTGTATCATCTGGCACTCAACGGTAAGTGCGTCTGTTTGTTTGTACCTATCCTACAGTTTCCATATCTATCTTCGTATACCGTTCGCGTATTAGTGTAGACATTTTGTACAGGTATACGTATATTTACGTGCGCTTGTCGTGGCTGCCGCCGCTACTGCTGACTTGGGTAGAAAATAGGAAAAAGTTTTGCTGCGGTATAGAGCGGTAAGAGAGAAGGGAAAAATAAGAAGAAGTCAGGAGGAGAGAAGAAGAGTGGCGTAGCTGAAATTTCGAAAAGCAGATTATTCGGTGTGAGGCCTCCGTATCGTATATATAGTATATATATATATATATATAGGTGCACACACTACTGGCTGCAGAGTAGCGTGCAGCTTTTACTTTTATTGGAACGAAGTTACGGAGGCTCTCTCTCTCTCTCCCTTCCTCTCTCTTCCTCTTTTGTGTATGAAAGTCGAATCTCGGAAATGAGATGGCATGGCGGGATAGCACGCGTGCGCGCGCGCGAAAAATATATCAATGTTCTATACACAGATATAGAACTTTGGAGATCGGTGGGAGAGGTAACTTTGTTTGCCTATACCCACGGCGAGCTATTTTCCGTCTTTTTTTCTCTCGTCCTTTCCTCTTTCACTTTCATTTTATTCATCCATTCGTCATCTCTCACTCTCTCTCCCTCCTCTTCATGCTCTTTTTCATTGAAATTGTAATCGGCCTGCTGCTCCGGTCGTTATTACAAAAATTTCCAATTAATATACGTATATAATGTATATATATATATATGTATATCTACTTTGTTCACTTGACAATTTTTTAACGAAGAACAGAAAGTATATAGAGTACTACTACTCAATGATAGGGATTCAGTTTGTTGTTTCTTCTCAATCACGTCAAAAGCCGCATTTTCTAAAGTAGCTCTCGAGGTTAAAGCTATAGAGAAGCACAGAGACCGATAGACTATATCTCTCTCTCTTTGGATATAAAAAACTGAAACGAACGGTAAAATTTGCAAGCTACATCGGTGACAAGGGAGTAAAAGGAGTATGTGCACACGTGTGTGCTTCAATGAAAAAAAAAGGGCGCGAGGGGAGAGAGAAAGGGACTGTCCGACCAAAAAGAAAAGAGGAAAAAAGGGATTGAAGTAGATCCCACGTGTATGTTCAGACTTTGACCCAGTGGTAGAGGAATTTCCGTGTGTGTACATCCCCATGCAGTAGCAGGAGTAGCAGCAACAGCAGCAACAGTAGTAGCAGCATCGCACCGGTCGTGTCTCACTCGAGCGTGGAAGCGGATGGACCTTAAGTGATACGTGAGAGGTCGATTGGCTCTCCTCGCGCGCCCAGACAGCAAAGGCAAGCAAGCAAGGCGCAGTGTCGAGATGCGCCCGCGCTCGAGCCATAGACCAGAGAAAGGTCAGCTCGTTAGGGTTCATTTACGGGGTCCAATCAGGCCGATCGTCGGAGATCTACCCCCTCATCCCTCTCCCTCTCTCTCTCTCTCTCTATACCTATACCCGCGTTCCTTCTTTTATTAGCCCCTCGAGTCGTTCTATATACCTCGCGCGACGCGTGCGAGCAAGGAGACTCGCTCTTTTTCTCTTTATTCTCCCTTCCTCTCTCTCTCTTTCTCTCGCTCTCTCTCAGGTCGAAGGGATGAACGGTGGAGGTAGGGGTGGCGAGAGAGGAAGGTGGATGAAATCGAATTGAAATCAATTCCGCTGCGGCGAGGATATAAATGGGAACTAATATTCTGCGGGTAGGGATCTTGCGTACGTGCAGAGGAAGGCGCGACATTTATCAAATCGCTTATCACGACTTTTCCTTTTCTGTCCCGGAGTTTATTTATGCGACTTAATTGTATATGCGGAATATTTTCGAGCGACTGGATTTGGATTACACGGCGAGAATTAAATTTTTCTTTTATAGCACGCTAATTTGGATAAACCACTAATTTCTTAATCGAAATGTTAAGAATAGAAACACGATTCAACGCGATGTAGTCGGTGGCCACGGAGTAGTTGTATTCTAAATTGTATATGAAATTTGTTATGTATCTAGTATATAAATGCACCAGATTCTAGTGGATATCAATAACACAGAATTCCTTATAATAGGCACTTACTCAATTATACAAACAAATTCAATAAAACTATTTATATAGCGCTGTATAAGTTTAGTTCTTATATAATAACGCAGAACTTCTTTTGTTTTTAAAGAATGCATAGACTAATCAGATACAAAAAATGGTACTAATAAGAAGATGACTACAGAAATGTGGATCCTGAATTTCCTTCAAACTCTAAAGAATTATTTTTTGCGCAAAACAATCGGACCCGCGTGTCACAACGTTTTTCTGAATGGGTCTTAGTTTTGACGATATTAACCAATTCATATGGGTTCTATGGATCAATGTACATCCATATATGCTGCAAAAGAATCTATATATACACATACGCTATGAGTATAAAGTTTGCTGATTATCTTAATTTCTATATATAGGGCCTATTCGTTAAAACGACGATACACGGGTGTCATTATTTTACCGAAAAAACGTGATTCCTAAAAGTTTCGCGAGAAAAATTGTAAAATGACTCGCTTACCAATATGATAACGAGATCTCACGTGTGATGGCTTCGACGAATTTCGTGAGAGGTTTGTTCTCAGCCACGACTTTATACCGTCGCTCGTCATTCCCAACTCTCAATTTACACAAAAGGACACTCTCGCCGCTCCACTAAAACGATATCAGGGCAAAATCTTAATGCCCAAGCAAGGGGGCGCGCGCGCGTTCGGTATTAAGAATCGCGAAGCTCGGTCAACGAGCTAAGGATATTGCCGCTTGGGGCCGTAAATAATCTCGGAGGCAATATCGCTTAGAAGGCCTGCCTGCCTCTGTGGCCTATACGCTCAAGGTAATGGAATCCGAGCGGTGGCAATGGTTTACGGTAGCTGATGCAAAATTTATCAAGCCACCCCGTTGGCTCGATTCCCATTTTTACAGCGTGCGATGCGCGTCGAGCCACCTCCCCTTCCTTGAGCCGATCAAATTCGTATAAGTGCGCGAGCGCGAGGTGCGAACGACGCGCGCGTGCAGTGCACTTTATTTGTGCACCGTGGACGGCGATGTATGTGTGTATACAGAACGACGCTGTGTTCTTCGCGACGATTTTCAAGGTTCACGAGCTGGAATTTCATTTGAGTGAGAGTGCTCGAGTATACTGTATTTTCGGAGCTGGAGAGGGTTACAAATGTAATCGCGGTAATGTTTGTTGTTGTTTTTTTTTTCTAAGAACGTTTTATCGCACGTCCTGTCTTGTCGCCTCGAGATTTTTCATGCTATAGATACCGTTTTTTTTTCAAAACGAGGTGGATATAAATTGATAGCGGGAACGGAGCTGCTTACGCAAACATTTATGCAAATATATTTAATTAAATTCGATGATTATGCACGGAAAAAAATTGCAAGCAGAGTTTCATGAACCTTCAAGCAAAATTTACCGAATAGCTTGAGCTGAACTCATCAAGCAAGATGTAATTGACGGTTATATAACATCTACAGAACTAGTTTGGTAAATTTTGCTTGATCAATCGAGTATAAGAAGTTAGGCATACTTTACCTAGCCAATCAAGTAATGTTTAATTTTCTGCGTTTTATTTTTTATTTTTAATATAGTACATTATATATATAAGGTAACGATAAGTATATAATAATCATTTACAAAATGTGTCTTGTATTTTATTTTATTTAATTTTATTTTCTGTCGCTTGCCGCTGTAGTTGTTCACATCGTGTGATATGTACATAGCAACCGACAAGCGTATTTA
>UELU01147516.1:106656-138625 GCA_900490025.1 Megastigmus dorsalis
ATTATACACACTCGCGATTGGAAGTAAGACGGCAAAGTAATCTTTGCTTGATTATTTAGGCACTTTGTATTTGACTGTTATTTCAGTATGTATTACCGAATATTTTCAGTAACATTTGCCCAATAACTTCAATACATTTTGCTTAATTCCTGCTTCAGTATAATCTGCCGAGCTAAATCAAGTAATGTTTGCTTGCGATTTTTTTCCGTGTGTGCATTATTGTATTGAAAGGTGCATCGTTTCATAAATTGTATGCGGCTTTATCGTTCTATGTGCCTCTGGAACATTTTGCAATTATACCTACTGCGACGTGCATATTGCGGCGGAAACAATTTTGTTTACGATTTTACGATTATTAAATACATTTTCTGTATATTTTAAGGTTGACACTCCAGCTGTTTTGTGATATAGCAAATATAATTTTAATCTTTTAAAGTTCAGTTTGGAATTTATGCTTACATTGTCGTTTGTATCGTTGAAATACATTTGAAAGGATGCTATGTATAAAAAGTATTCGGAAGTATTTATTGAAAAATACTTTTACTAATTAAAAACTTGATCAAGTATATTTATTTTTATATTTTATTTTATTAAGTATTTTATTTATACGCGAAAATCAAAATACAGATGAAAATAAAATAAATTTCGAAATTCAAGTAAAACAGACTTGTGCAGACCATAAATGTTTAATGAATTAATTGGAATCATAGTTGCAACAGTATAGATAATAACATTTATCTCTGTAACGCTACATGGATCTATTTTAAGTACGTTCCAGTTTATTAGTGATAGCTATATTGATTTTATAAGTTATAATAGTAACAAAATTGAATGGAGTGCCAGACAATTAATGTTATTATACTTAAAATGTATTATCCTAGCATGATGGTTGCATAAATTACACGAAGCCTTTTCTTGAATGATATAATTGTCTATAGTGTTACTAATTTCTGTAGTGATTGTAATTATATAATTGAATTTAATTTCGAGATAAATTCCATTAAAAGATATTGATATTTTGAATTTGAATTTATCTGACTGAAAAGACATTTTTTAGATATATAAAAATATAAATATAATAATATATTTATAAATATAGATTTATAAATTTTGTAAAAATTCTCATAAAGTTCATTGCCAGTAGCAAAAAATCTATTCATTTGCATAAAGGTGAACTGAAACTGTTGCATATATCTATACATAACTTTCTACGATACTTAAAGTAGAGAGTTCAATCGCGAATCTATAATCACTACTGGAATTCAAATAAGCCTCAAAATAGATACCGTATAATACTCGCTAGTCACACGATTTATAGGATTTTGATTAGGGCAAATTTTTTTCCTCCTTGAATGAAATTTGAATATTTAACGCAAATCATTCCGATCCCGAATTGTACTGGGTGTAAATTTAGTCGCGCGGTTCGCGCTTAGAGCGTTAATGTTTCAAGAGGTTCATCCTATCTCTTATATAAGCTGCAAATACAATAGCCTCGTTACTCATTCATATTCACGTAGGCAGTGTCGTCTAGCCCTTTATCAAATAATAATAATATATATATATATATATTATGCATCATTACGTCTTATTTCGCTCCCGGATACTCAGCACATCCTGTTATTCGTTTAATAATAACTATACCGGAGAAAACTGTCCGACCATAGTTTAATATTACGTGTACATAATTGCGTAATCAGTGTAATAATAGTGAGTGAAATGGAAACGATCGCTTCGTCTAAATCTTCGCGATCCAAGAGATCCCAGTGCAGCAGCAGCAGCAGCAGCAGTTCACGTGACTGAGATGCAGCCTTAACTTCACATATATATCCGCGGGCGCACGCATTCTTTAAATAATACCCTTTGTACGTCATACTAGAACCTTAAATCGATGGCATAATTTAATAACATTATAGAGCGCAACGTGCTAGGACTTTTAACCGCGACCGCCCGTGCACGGAGCACAATGTGTGCGCTGGCGGTGCCTTTACATGCCTTCCTCTCTTTCTCTCTCTCTCTCTCTCTCTCGCCGTATAGCACGGCTCTCTCTTTCCTCCGCGTTCACAGGAATCCGCGCGTACCGCATGTTTTATCGATTCACCTGGACAAAGACCCGATAAATTGCATTATTACGAGGACTGCTTGAGTATAATATTGTCGTATACGCAAACATCGAGCGAAAGGGAGAGGGCGAGAGAGAGAGAGAGAGAGAGAGAGAGAGAAGGGGAAAGAAATTGGGTAAGCCGTCGCTATAATTTCGACTGGGGTGAGAGAGAGAGAGAGAGAGGGCGTATTTTACCGCGTGAGCCTCCGCACTAAAGCGTCTATCAGCACAAACATATAGCGTCGCAGTGGTTGCCGCATACGTACATACATATAGATTTCGCACACGGAAAAGAGCGTGGCGGGCTTTAGTTCCTCTCTTCGAAGCCCGCGACTTAATACGTAATTACTTGGAGGTTCTGTATAAAGAGAAGCGCTTGGCTGCGTTGTTGCTCCGACGCCCGACGCCCGCAACCAATGCGTTCGCGCTGCCTCTTTACGTGTGTGTGTGTGTGCGCGTGTGTGTGTATAAGCCAGCAGAGAGATTTGCGAGCTTGTGCTTCTCTGATGAAGGGACTGGCACAGAGAGAGAGAGAGAGAGAGAGAGAGAGAGAGAGATGTAGCTTTATTTATATACGCTGGCGCGCGTCAAATGCGGCCTACCCGAGACACGACTCCTTGTAGCAGAGAATTTTTTGTCGAGCTAATAAGAGGATTTGAGGGGGAAATTCCATGGAATTTACACTCGGCGCCCTCCACTTTTTTACTCATTTTCTTATGCGACTCCTGACTTGCTTTTGCGCATTTATATGTAAAATATCTTAAGAAGTTGCCGTTACCGTTCTGCAATATACTCTGTAATGGCGTTATGTGCCTTGCGCGTTTATTTTAGTACACAGACTCTTTAATCATATTATGTATTTTGTAATTTTGACATACGCGCGTACGTATTAGTATGCAGATAACGTAAGGTAATTATTGCTTGGCAATGTTTTACATTAATTTTATATATCATGATAACGGATATTTTTCAAACGTTATTCTTTTACCGTCTATTGAATTAATTTCGTATTTACTTTTTAATTTTATTTAACATGCAAAAGGAAATTTCTTCATTATAACTATGTAATTACACAGTATTTGAATTAAAATTTCTTATTTAAAATTTTTTTAAATTTAATTTTGATTAATAAAATGGTTTTTTTCTTGTAATCATTTCTTTGTTTTTTTTTAACACAAAATAAGAACTTTTTAATATTTAATTCAGATTACTTTTAAATTGAAATGATAAACTTTCACTTACTCAATGTAATTAAATTTTTTCAACACACCACCCATCAAATATACGAGCGCACTAGTTTAAAAAAAAAAAAGAAACATGTCTATCCATCGATCTAACATGAAAAATTTATTCTTGACTATTCAGTAGGTATGAACTTCTATATTTTAATTGTTCTACGAACAGCTGTGTATATAAAAATTTTTAGATATGGAATTCCATGCCCACAAAATAGTGGCAGGTATGGAACGATTCATATATTTACCAATTTTAGTATAGCTAAACGAAATTCCCATCTTAATTAAGAAATACGCAAAGAACATTAAAATGCACATTCACAAAACTGATTGATATAACCGAAGCATCAACATGCCATCGGCACCAAGCTGGTAAAATATGTAGTCCGCATGCTCTTATCATCCCGGGTAAAAGAGGTCAAACAATGTAATTACAAGTTCATCGCGAGCTGTCAACAGAACTACATTCCCTTATTATCGATTGACTTATCAACGATCAATCGCCGCGTGCACTACTCCACAAACTCTCTCTATCTCTCTCTCTCTCTCACTCTTTGTGTGAGCTTCAAATATTTGGAAGCGTCGTTGTGTCGTCGTCGCGTAGTGTAGCCGGGGCCGCGCAGCAAAAGACGCGTCTCTCACGCTGGCGTATCAGTTAATCGATCGGATAATTATTTCCCGGCTACCATTTCGTTTCGACGACAGCCAGTCATTAAACCCGCTACCTGTCTGCGTGTGTGTGTGTGTGTGTGTGCGTGTGCGTGTGCATGTATGTGTGCTCCTCCGTCAAGTTTGCCCCGTCAAACGTCGGGATCGATCGTCTTCGTTGTCTATTCGCATCACACGCTATGTGTATACCCTCGGCAATGTATATACAACGAAATTCAGGCCGTCTACGTACTTTCGCGTCAATTATCCCCTAATGTTCTGTCGTTTCGAGGCAAATTCTTTGATTAATCGGCCGGTGGAGGTGGAAAAGTGTGGCCTGATACACCTGCGCGTGAAGTGGCCGCGGGACAAATTCGCGATTATATGCGTGAAACAAACGAGGGCTCACTCGAGAGAAGTGGTTTTACCCTCTTTCCTTTCATAACGATGCTAATTTCATTCATGGTTTCTATAAATAGATAATCGCGTGACCTTATCAACGTTTTTACACGGAATTTAAATGAGTTTAGCAACTTTTGCGGAAATAAGACGCTGAATGGTGCAAAAACAGGCGATCTTTAATGACTGTATAAAATATTCAGTTGTAATCTATATAAGCCTGATACAAACAAAATTTTAATTTTATACATTTGTTCTAATTTGAATAATTTTTTTCTGCGTAGAAGAGATAACATAATTTAATCGCTATCGATTTGTACTCTCTGCTGTGGGAATATTTAGTCAAGAGTGTTGAAGTATTATGGATTAAAATTATATTTTACGTTATATTTAAGGTTTGCAAATGGTTCATAAAGTCAGATGAAAAAAATCGAATCGTAAAAAAGTGCAATAAATACCCAAATAGACTTTTGCAACGATAAAAATGAATGTCAAATACATTCTTTTCTGTGCGAGGAATGCAAATAATTTCAACTCCCAATATAAAGTTAAATTTTCTGATTGGACAGTCGGACAAAAAAGTTTTGTATTGATAAAAATTGTTTATATGAATTTTTATTCCTAGAAAATGACTTTTCCGTTTTCGGGCTGAAAATACCTAGTGGACCCTAACGTTTTACGATCATCTAGAATCATAGTAACATCCCTCTTACAATTAGATTATTTATTTTGTATCATAGGTATACAAAATGATATGTTCATATTTAAACATATTAAATATTTATACTGCAACTTTGTGTGTATTTTGATTCCTTTTAAAACAAGGTTTGTTATATACTTACGTTTAATGGGCAACCAACAAAAATAAGTTTAATTTTATCAAACGTTGTACAGACAGCAGTTTCTTTCTTTAGATTCCATCTCAATTTTAGTTTCAAATTCATAAAGAGCGTTCAAATAAATCTTTGTGTACGAAACTTCAATAAAATTGATGGACGTTAAATTGGTTGAGCAGGCAATCATAAAAAACGAATAAAAGTTATTTCACACAACTCGATGGATTAAGGAAATATTGATTTTTTATCAGTATTTCACATCGATTGTATTTCACTCTAAAAATAAATTTACGACCCTTTGAAGTGATTCAATTGGTAATTCCTAAAAATAGCAAGTATTATATTACTTGTCTCTTCGATATTAAATATTTCATGGATTTAAAAAGTCCCCGCATCAAACAGAAATTGCAAGTGCAATGACAAAATAGACGGAAAGTGTGAAAAGCACCGATCCCCGGATGCATTTTATATTTAATGAAATGAAAATAACGCTCCGATGCGAGCTGATTGATGTATAGTTGCTATTACCAATTCCCATACCTCCCCCGCCTTCACCCCTTTCTCTCGCAAACACGTTACTGTATATACGCTCGAGCGCTCGCACAAATGTGAAATGCCAATAAGTTACAAAAAAGTGAGAGAGAGAGAGAGAGAGAGAGAGAGAAGAGCGAGGCGAAGGTAGGCAGACCGTAACGACACAAGCTGCGCGGGGCTTCCTCGAAAAAGGTGGATCAAGTGCGTTCATTCGTTTGGCTCGTTCACGCGAACTCGAAACTTTTTTTATTGTAACTTGGCGCTTGCTTTCTCTCTCTCTCTCTCTTCTCCTCCTCTAGCCTCCCTCAGTCTCCCTTTCTCTGAAAGAGACAGAGAGACACATACACACACGGAGCGAAAGGCACAGAGAGAAAGAGAGAGAGAGAGGAGGTGGTATAGGCATGGGAGGGCATTATTGCATTGGGCATCAATCACTGTTGACTGGAGTTATTGACTTATTGGATTAAGGCTTTTTTTTCTTTTGTTATTTATACTGCAGGAGCCAACTATATGAAAAAACCCGAGCCGTACGTAGATGCCTTTTGGAAAAAATCGTATCACGTTAAAAGCTTGTTCTAGCCGCGAAATAGAACAAAAGCAATCGTGACAATATTTGTCGTTCCAGAAATTACTTACTTCGATATGCATCGATGAAGCAGTAAGGAATATTGTTTTGACGGATCGTTGTGGATATATGTATAGATTGCACACACACTAGTCCAGCTAGTGCATTTATATTTTGCGTCGGCTCGTATACTAGAGCATGAAATATGCATTGATTAGTGCAACTCAAATGGTGTCACGTGAAACCCAGTCAATGTATGTATGGTCAGCCGAATTCGAAGTTTTACGGCTTTTTGAGTAAGCGATCGCATCTTTGATCTGTTTTTTATTGTCGAATGTACTATTTATTATATAATTAAGTGATAGTTAGTATTACGGTGCCTGTCAATGTCACTCGGTATAACTACTAAAAATATAGCATGTAAAATTGTACTATCCCCTTTAAGCAGTCCTAAACACGAATATCGGATTCTAAAGTTCTTATTCTGTAGTTATGATATAAATACATTATATTCAGAAGTCAGTTTTATCAGCGCTATATGGACTTCTACATCATCGGTTTCATATAAACAGACGACATCTCAGAATCGGATTCAAGAAAGGTGATATATCGCGCAAGCGTTCTACTACACTTTTATTACTACACATTTAAATAAAGAAATTTTATTACTGCATATTATTTATATAATCGTCTAGAAGATGAACGATAAAAAACAATTAATAAGTTCCAACGAAGATCTTGAACAACGAGGCCATTCGTCACGTGTAGCCATGAGAAAATCAAATTTCGGTTGCATAATGTGAAAAATCACGTTAAAACCCAATGCAGTATTACCTAAATTGCTACACCGGCTCCACTGCCATAAATTATCTGTAGTCGCATAGCTGCTGTACCATAGATCGCATCAAACTATGGAAATTGGACTAATTTGCATAATTGCAATTAATTAATCGTTAATTGATCGAACATCAGGAGGATTACCTAAACAGGTTCCTTGCGTAACTTTCCCGCTTATATCCTCTCAACAATTTCACGCCATACACCCTTCCTCTCTGTTGCTCATCTTCTCTGCATGCCACGTCGTTATCGATTTGAACCTTCTATATACCCAACCCCCGCTTCTGTACACCCCCTCTCCCTCCCTTACCCTCTCTTTCGCTCTCTCTCTCTCTCTCTCACTCTGTTCCACACATGTTTGTGTATGCAGGCGTTTCTATCCCCTAAACAAATTATCGGGGTCGAGGTAGTTACGAATTCTCGCGTTCTTCAAAATTCAACGTCAACCGAACCCACGCGCTTTACGCTCCCGCACTCGGGGAAATCGGGAAATTTAATTTTTACGCGCCCCTTCAATAATTAACCTTATCATTTGGTGGGCCGTTGCCGCGGGTCAATTTAGCCGAGCGTGTTTATGCAACGACCCTACTATTTCAGCTTTCGCTTATAAACTCGAGCGCCGTTCGTTTATATACATTAATATGTTACACACGGTGTATGTGTGCGTGTGTGTGTGCGTGGGTGTCTGTATGGGTGCGTGTAGTCGCGACCAAATGCCACGTCATGATTTTCAAAATCCACTAGAGCTTTCACCCGATTACCGACATCGCGACAATGGCCCTACACGGTTTAAGAGATTTCGTGACCAGCTTTCAAAAAGTTGGTTGGCTTTTTTAGTCGACTTTTCCTCGCGATTCGAGAAATCGATTTAATTGTTGGGTAGAGCTCAAATCAGATCAACTTGGCGCTTAATGAACTGTTGAGAAAGGCCTGAATGCATATATTAAAAGTAAGGAAATTATTGGTTATTATTGCTCATTTTTTTCCAGCTCGCTAGATATTATATATGCACATTGTCGCTACGATATTGTATATTAACACAAACTCTAGTAGGAATATGCAATGGAAATCAAAGAAAAAAAAGGTGAAATCGAATCCACTTGATCTTTAAAAATCGTGTCATGATTGATTCTTACGATATTTTAAAGAGATTTCACATTCGTGTAAACAAATTCAAGGCAATATCGCTGTACTTTTAAATGTATCGATTTAATTAGCTACGGAATGTTTTACCATTTATACAAGTTTTTTATACATTGTAATAAATGGCCGCGCCAGCCATGACTCATGCAATAAAACTTTGGTTAATGGTCACAGTGCGCGGAAACAGTCGCACAGCTTCCAGCATTAAATCTTCAACACGTGCTACTCGTCGGCTAAATTATAATATCGAATTACCAGAGGCTTTGAGTTAATCCCACGCGGATTACTAACCGCAGAGATCTCGAGCTATAGTGACTTCATTCCTCGCGCTGCTTTTCTGCTCGGCTGTCAAGTTTTTTTCCACCCTTTTTCTTACCGGCTATTACAGTCCCTCCTGCACATCGTTACTCGCACACACACACACACAAGGTTGAATTTGCGCTGCTACAGAGGCAGAGAGTGATTACACAAGCAAGAATCGCGCTCCCAAAAGCTCCCAGCCACGCACGCGCATTTAAACGCAGCAACGGGGCGCCAGCTATCGTAAAATCGCTGTGGGAAAATGAAGGGTAAGGGCAGAGAGAGATGGAGAGAGAGAGAGAGGCGAAGGCGGAAGTGCGCGACCGGGAGAAAGGAGAGAGAGAGAGGGAGAGAGAGAGTAAGTGGGAAAGAAATTTACTGGGAAGAGCTTAGCTGGAAATTCGAGCGGCGGAGAGGAGGTGCAGCAATGATCCGATCGTTCGATTTTGGAGGAAGATTCGAGCTCGTCGATTCTCCAAAGGCGATATCTCCCACATACTGTTAGTGGCTACGTGAGGAGCTGAGCAGCAGCAGCAGTAGCACTAGTAGTAGCAGCCGTGGATTTCTTCGACGTCTGTGCCTGCCCGAGTCCCTAACCTCCCACCCCTTGCCACCCTTTACTTCCCGAAACGGAATCACGTTCTATTTCTTCCGGATTGCTCCGGATGGTTCGGGCAATTTTTTCTCACGAAAAAGTTTACGTCCCCTCGCTACATTGTCGGAAATCAACACTGTAGCGGTATTCGGGAGTGGAATTTTTTTTCGGATGATTAGGTGCATCGGAGAATAATGTAGCGTGCCGATCCTTCTATTATTCATATATTTAGGGTGCTGGAAAAAATATGTTGAAAGCTTTGAATACACAGTTTGCTTGTGTATTTCTAGAATTTTTTTATTTTACCAAACTAGTGAATATTTATTTAGCATCATTAATATCAATGCTATTTCTTCTCGTGCAGAAAAATTGGAATTTATTTGAATGCATAGCCATAAATAACTAGTGTTTTAAAACTTCTACGAATAAAAATTTATAAGGGGATTCGATTTCCAAAGAAATTTATGTCCTGTATATACATGTATATAACAAATTACATTTTACGATGAGATCCACTCAAAGTCCGTTAACCGGTGAACTTTCGCTTGATTTTTTCCGGCTAGCGTATGGTAATAAAAGACTCACGACCCAATAGCAACCTCTGAAGTCTCTACGTACACCATCTCCGTAGAGATTGGGTTTTTATGAAAAACGTTGCTTGTATGAGTTACCTAACAAAAGCTTCACGTTCCACCTCTTATGCATCATCAATGTGAGCTTAAAGCTCAGGACGAACAAGCGGCATTGTAAAAGGTTATCTGCTGGAAGAAGAGAAAAAAATCTCTTTCAGCCCGAACCTTAACAAGCGGAAAACATTGTTTGTTGAACAAAATTTATTTAGACCGTGTAAAAGATATGCTAAATAATGCTAATTTCATCTATACGCTAAATCAGCTACATTTTTTAAATGCTATTAGAATAAAGATTTGATCGAGCCACTTTTTTTCTGAACATTCTTTCATTTATCACTATCACATTAAAAATAAATATTCAAAGAGTTTGCTTAGAATCCTATTGTTATTTCTTTTTTTTTATTTTTAAAACGAATATTTAAGCTTCACACACACAAGTATATATCTTAGTAAGTAAGTGATATTCACTCCCGCGGGCATTGTCGTTTAATTAAACTGAAATTGATATAGTTCGGTCATTACTTACATCTATTAAATGTCGGGTTAATTAAATACATAGCAAACACAGTTTCTATTAATTTAGTTCTAAAACCGCCTCCGCAGGTCTGGACAAAGTTGATTCCCCTGTGACAGAATATTCGCGTCGTTAGTATTTAATCGATTTGCCTAAGAGCACGTTTTTGTGTAGCGCATTAAAGACATAATTCTGTTTATAGCCATCATTTTTCAATTCTGCCCATTTAAATTCTTTCAGTGCACATTTAAACGAACACAAAAAAATAGTTAAAAATAACTAATTCAATAAGTCCATATACGTGGTAGAAATAGCATATTCTGTGCTCTAAAACAACTAATAATTAATCACTTGGAATTGATTTTACACCTATTTTTCTTAAGCCAGGTTAATTCGTGGAGTGTAATGTGTACCCCCACGTCGTCGAACTTCATAATAAGTCCATTACAAGGTGTAGAAACAACATTTTCTGGTGCTTTCAAACAATCGATAATTCATCACGTGGAGTTTAATTTACAACTCTTTTTGCTAAGCCAGGTTAACTCGTGGAGTCCAACATGTATCCCCAACATTGTCGAATTCCACAATCGGTCGTGCACCAGTGACAGAAAAAGAGCAAAGCAGCGGCTGAGGCAGGCGTAGAAAAGGACCGAGTGCAAAATCCAATGAACTAAGGTGGTCGACACCATTCTCCCCAATTCCTAAGTGTTTAGATCTCGGGTGCTCAAGACCACCTCAGAGCACAGTATGCGTACGTTGGGGGGAAGGGAGCGGATACGCTCATTGAAGAAAACACTTAAGCTCCTTTTATTCTACACGAGAAAAGAAGTGTATAGAGTGAGAGCTGTGTGTGTGTGTGTGAGAGAGAAAAAGGCGTGAAGCAGCCACGTGGCTTTTGATCTTTTGTAAAAAGCTACCTTTGTGGGGTAATGGCGGCGGTGGTGGTGGACAAGGGGATTAGCTCTGTATATATATATACTATATATGCGAATTTAGATGGCCCCTTAGATGCGCGAGATATTATACAAGGAGAGAATGTTCACTCGTGCTTCAATCTTACCCTGCCACGAGCATAATGTTATAAAGGCGTCGCTCTTGGAGGAAAACATACTTGAAGACACAATGAACCTGGGGGTTGCCAAGATATATGTCCTATATAATGACCCCCTGAGAGGAAAAGAAAAAAAAAAGGGGTTAGGTAAAAAAAGATTGAATAAAGCCTATACAGAATAGCTAAAGAGAGTGAGAGAGGAGAGAGAGAGAGAGAGAGAGAGAGAGAGAGAGAGAGAGAGCTTGTAATGATAATAGATGGGACGGAGTAGGGTGGTGAGGGGTGGAATCGGAGACAGTTAGGAAGATGGAGGACGTGAGAAGTGGAGTTGGTGGTGGTGAAGTGCGAGGAGAGCGAAAAGGATCACAATGAGAGGGTAAGGAGGTTGAATCCAGCGAAAAAAAGAAAATGAGGCGATTTTCACACGGCAATGACTCCATTCGGAAGGAAGTTATACGACGCTGTAGAAACGGCCACTATTCCTTCCTTCTGCCGAGTCTTTATATAATTACGAGGTTCGCCTTCGGAGCGAGCAATTTGTTTGTTTCCTCCACGCGGGCCCTGTGATTAATGCAATCTTCGCGAGCGGTTTATATGTACGAGCCTCGTATTTTATCGCCGATCGCCGATGCATTATATAGGTAGGCGAGCGGAGAGAGATCGAAGCGAACGATAAATACGAGGTATAGGTGAAAAATCGGGGCTCGCGCGCGCATCGAAGATACATCGGGGGACGAGAAGACAAAGGGCATTATCCGAAAATCGGACACATGTAAAATTGGAATCGCGACCCCTATTATTTTCGGTCTTAGTGGCCCCATTGAAGCTGGCCTCTTGTGCTCTAATTAATTGCTCGACAATGGAGTGGTTAGCGCGGACAAAGCCCACCATTTATTCGGTTGTCTTTGCCGATGCCATGATGAATGCATTATTTACGTGGAAAGGAGGCGCGCAGGAACATTTTGCTCGTTCAAGTGAGAGATGATTTGGGCAAGAAGTTATGAATAAGTTGACTGAGAGGAATTTCCGGAGACTTTATGCCATTTTGGAGGATTAAACACTCAGTTGCGGCTGGTGATTTTGAAATTCATTGAAAAAATGGCAAGGTCAGCGCTTATACTTGAAAGCGATTTCTTCGACTATGTTATATGCATGACTTTGAAAGATTTACTACTTTGGGAGCTCTTCGTGAATCAACATCGACTCTTTTTATTCATGTTCATTTACATAATTTATTACTTTTGTGTCACGCTGCTTTAGACTGGGCAAAAAAATTACAATCCATTTGAAAGAGTAATGTCTTTCTAAATTTTTATTTAAATCATTAAAGAGAGTTTCATACGTAAATTGAAAAAAACCGCTTTTTTAGGTAGGTAATTATTTTATCATTTTTCTTCAGGAATATAGTGCTGGAAGGGGAAATAAAAAATTTGTATCTTAAATAAAAGTAATGGACATTTATTATACAGAAGAGCTAAGAAGAAGCATGGATGTAAAATTTAAGTTGAATTAAAAAAATTGAAAAATGTGTTCAATTTAATAATTTGATCCCGTGATATCAAATAAAATGCTAATATTATTTTAAAACAGTAGTTATAGTAAATGTTATATTTATTTACGATTTATAATTCTACTTATTTTAACAAATATTTATTTTATATGGTTGGAGTTTCATCGTTTTAAAATTTTGGTTGAAAGTAAGCATACTGTGAAACTCGACTTTAAAATACATAGAAATGTACTTGACCGACCTTCCTGAGCTCATTCGATGTTAATTACAGCAAATACTCGAGTGATAGAATCTTTAATACCTTTAATAGTTCAGAGATCAGTCAAATACGAAAATGAATTTTTTACCATAGGATAAATGATTCTTTGATGTGCATTCAAGTGATTCTTATCTTAAGACTTATGAATTAACAGTAAAGGTCCTAATTTATAGTATCTCGTTAATTTCTGTCACTTATTTTATACTTGTTTAATGATAAGGGTGACTGATTGCCAGTAAAAATTATTTTATTCACCTTCATTTCAACGTTTTTCACAACCTATTAATATCATTGCACTTTCATCGATAATGACTCAAATTTAATCTACGCCACGCCCTTTTTCACATTTACAGAATTAAAATTGATAGTTTAGGAAGCAATAGCTTAATAATAATTATCATACCCAATATAAACGATTATAGCGATATAGATATATGATAATAGAAAGACTTATTATAAGGTAGCAGCTCTAATCCAACTATTTATTGATCAAATTAGTCACAATGACTCTTAATAAAAAGATTAAACTTACTTTGAAAAATGAAACACAAAATCAAAAACATTATTTTGAAACTGTAAAGTATTACTAAATTCTTTAATTAAATTTACTGAAATAATTGCATAATTGTAAAAAAGTAGACAAGTATTCAATAGCGCATACTCAGGCCGTGCTTCAGATATAAATTCACTCTTTTGTTATGCACATACTTTATCGTGTTGTATTGTTTACGGTATTTAATTCAACAAATAATGAATTAAATTCTTTTAGATTATTTAATTAAATTTTACCTTATGTATTATTTGTTGCCGATGTGTAAATGCGCAGACACTAAATTATCTTAGGCCACCATAAGCGTAACGTTAAATATCGTGAATAAGTATAATTTTGTGATCGATAATTTTCGTCCCTTTTACGGCAAATTCGTTTCAAAATTGACATAAATGTTTACTGGTGCTTAAATTTAATTTTCTCAGCTTTTGAAATTAATGCGAAAATTTGGATTAACTACCTTACCACAGATACTAGACTGTAATCAATTCCAAAAGATACATATAGAATGGAAGTCAAATGTGTCGAAAATCGGCATGACGTTAAAAATATAGCTATTCGTAATTTCAAACCTCTAATATCAAGCGTAGTAGCTCATTATTTATTTACAATAGTGCGCACGATTAGTAGATCGTTGACAGCACTACTTTGTCATCTTTTATTTCGAATAGGCTAATTTATTATAATTCATTCAGTCCTACGCAAGGTTACGATGGCCATGCTATTTTTTTTATTAATGATCCACAGTTAATATGTACAGGACAATGAAAATACCAGTTTTCCATTTAAGTCATACTCACATAAATCTCTTTTTTACGAAATGTTTTTTTTTTTTTTGTCGAACTCAAACGATACTTTTAACGTGGAAAAATCGCTCCCGTGATTAAAAGATATATCTTCGCCTCCGCAGAATTTATCCTAAAATATTAAAATTACAATAGTTTGCGTAGCGAAGGCAATTTCTCTTACAAGACATTGATTCTTTCTATATTCATTCTCAGAATTTCAACCAATTCACAAAGCCTAGCTCGCTCTCCATTCGACAATCCATATCAACGGCTGTTTGTATTCCCGTAACGAACACACACACACACACACACACACACACACACACACACAGTCAAACGCGTACACAGCCGAGCGTATCACATCTAAAAGCATCAAACTAATCATGTACTCGAGATAGTCAAGCTAAGGGAGTTATACGATCGTCGGCATCTCTTGACTCCTTTACTTTATCAATCCTTCGCTTGATGCGCGCACGTGTGCTCTGTATAAAGTGCGTTCGGTCTTCGCACACACACACGTAGACACACGAACACACACACACACAGACACCGCATGGGATCGTAGTAGCGATAAATCGCAGGACACGTCTCGCCGGGATAGTCGTATATAGCGGTGCACGCGCGAACCGATAAGAAACCGAGCATCGACTACCTAACCGCTGCAGTCGTCTCTCTCTCTCTCTCTCTCTCTCTCTCTCTCTCTCTCTCCAGCAAGCGATTCTCTCTTTGCCACTGCATGTGCGCACCGAGCGAGTATACGTCTGCGACCATGAATACCGTCTCCCGAACCTACGAACGTATATGCATCTTATATATATATATATGTACGTATATATATATACGTATATGTAAGTTGCACTTGGAGGATGTGGGAAAGGGGGGGAAGGAGGGCGATATATCGCGGTCGCGAGGATAGTGACTTGTGGTTACCGGACCGGAGGATGATGCACGGCTGGAACGTGTGCGGCAGCGTCGCCGTCGCCGTCGCCGTCGGCCCGCGCCGGGAATCGGATTTACACCTTCGTACGTATATATGCCATGCGCACATATAGCTCTCTCTCTCTCTCTCTCTCTCTCTCTTACACTCTCTCACTCTCTCACTCCCACTGCCTCAGTTACTTTCTCACTCGTACGTGCTCTGTCTCTGTCTTCTTAGGGGTAGGTGGGAGGCGTTCGAGGTGGGTATATGTGCGCACCCCCCGCGAGGCCATATATAGAGTGCGAGAGTGCGAGAGGGAGAGGAAGGGCGCACACACTACTCTCTCTGCGTTCGCGACGTAAATTGTACTTCGTGCCATTATGCTCGCCTAAAGTTCGCCTTTCATGGTTATGCTGTGAATTAATTTCACTTCCGCACATGCGGCGCGGCGGCCGACTGCGAATGTTTGTCTCTCTCTTCCTCTCTCCCTCTCTCTCTTTCTCTGGCACACACTCTCTTTACCCCATGCGAATCGCCCGAATGATTTATCGTATTATTACAGTTTATGTCATTGTTATTATCGCACACGCCGAGGCGTCGCACACGTTTGCGTCTTTCCCGCATTTTAGTGCGCTTAAGTTATTAATGATGCAGGCGAACGATTCGATTTTCGGGGGATTATCGATCGGTGCAGGGAATGGGAATTGCTGCGGTGAAGCTGGAACGAAGGGATTGGCGATTTTATTAAGATTGCATTCTGCGGCATTTGCTTCTATTGAGTTTCTTTATAGCTTCCTTTCTGTTGAAATTTTTTCTTGTCTTCATCGATTATTGTTTACTTCTGGTGAATAGTTTAAAAAAGATTTTACGGAGCGCTTCTAATTTGCGAACAGATTGGAAAAAATGTTTCTATAGTATATATTGTGTATATACTTAGAATTTTTATTAATAGACTGCACGAAAAGAAATTTTACCGATTCATAAATTGTTGTTGTATAAGAAAGGATGTTATAAAGAATATAAATTCATCCATCACAGGAAATTAAAATGCAACCAGATCGACACCGCAATATATACAAGTCCCGATAAGGCGAACAAGAGCCAACTATAACCCTGTAACAAACATAATTAATCGTTGGCGTGTGATTTAATATCAATTTGTCAGCAGTATTACAAGACTTAAGTACCAGAATCGAGAAACAAGAGTGAATTTAATGGGCATATGTTCATGTTCGTCGAACATACCCCATCTCAGCTGATATACGTATGCACATATATAGGCTTATATAAAGAGAGAGAGAGAGAGAGAGAGAGAGAGAAGGGGAGAGGGAGAAAGAGGAGAGAGAGAGAGAGAGAGAAGTGGAGAAATTAATAATAATTCACGCCGGCGCGCCGGATAAGATTTATGCCGAGCGAGCCAATTGTTTTTGCTCCGAAGAAAAATAAGACTTCCGCAAATATTTGCGTAGCAAATGATGCATTAAAGGAGCGGCCATAAATTTTGCCCACCCTTCGCTCCGACCGCACCGCTAGTACACACACACTTATTCGTATATGTAAACGTATACTCACACGTAGGGACTACTCGCAGAAAGCTTTAAAATCCATTCCTGGCAGCTTAAGTGGAAACATTTGCATATCGACACGATACGTCGCGGGGTTATCTATACATATTCCCGAGTAACCGAACGAAGTGCCAAGTGTTTTATATGCCGCTGTCAAACACTCGCTGTCTCGTTCTCTCTCTCTTTTTTCCCCCTATTTCTTTTCTCTTCCCCTACCAGGCCGCCCGGCTGGCTTTAGTTTTTGGCTCGGGGCGAAGACTTCGACGAAGGGTACATATATAGACCCCGCGCGTCAGTCAGCCTCGTGACTTCGACGTCTCTTGTCCCGCGACAACAATAGGTAAGAACTTGTAAATGCGCCCAGCTCGGCTATGTTGACGTTTTGAAGCGCAAGGAACGGGCCAGGAAGGCGGATGATGTGTGTACTATGGAGCGCATGGAGAGAGGTGTAGTCTTTACCGCTATACGGGAACGGAACTTGATTTTCTTCGCGGTGTGCGAGCATTTTTTTCGGCCTCTAAGTACCGAATTACGCGCTTCGTGAGTTTCGTGTAGGAGAAGCGTGCACATCATCTTTCGTCGCGACGTTTTGCTTCAGAACTTACTTTCGAGAATCGACTACTTTGTTAAAGATACATGGAAATAGTAGTTTTTATAAATATAATTTTGAAGCACGATAATAACTTTGAAATGCGATAGGGTGTAAAATGACCGAGTAGAAGCAGACGAATGCAGTAGGACAGTTATTTTTAATCAATTTTTATTAACTTACCTGCCCCTCTTTAAAATTAAGTGTTTTTCTACTACGCTTTAAGTTCTGGTATACACATGCTTTGCAGGTTCCAACGATTTTAGGATCTCATCGGAGTCCTTCTTATACTTACTCATTCATCAATATCATTGGAACAATAATATTGCGCGTAATTGGAAAAAATTAGATTTACCGTAATTCCAAAGTTATATATCCACGATGCATAAATTCAAACATGGAAAATTTCCAAGTACCCAGAAGTTGTATCATCGTGGAAAAAAAAAAGAACGAGCGTCAGTCTGCAAAAAATTGTCTATTAACGGGGGAACAGAGCGCTTGAAGCTACACAGCGCATAAACGAGATACGCGAGCGGCGCGAGTTTTTGCTTTTTTTTCCCTTCTCTTTTTTCAAAGTCCACCACCGCATCGAAACTCGCGCGGAACAATGCGGTTTTTACTGTCGCCATGCCACGAGAGTTTAGCTTGGCAAAATTGCGAATTAACTCTTTCCAGCCCGCGAATGTCTCGCTCTCGAAGCAAGAGAGCCCAAATGTATAAACTCTCCTTTTTTTTCCCTCGTGCGTACAATAGTTGCAGAGAATTTATCTTGGACGCAATTTCATCGACGCAATACTGGTTATAAAATATCGCGCCTCTATAGGACTGCTGTGTATACACGCTCTCGAACATTGCGTCACCAACTCGCGCGCACATTATATACACAAGTTAAAGAAATATCCTCGACACGCTTACTTTTGTTTTTTGTATAATACGAGCTCGCGCGGGTTAATCGTGTTTTAAGTATTTATTTCCTGTGTACACGTCGAGTACGCCATTAGGCACTACGCAATGTCTTAGATTGCCATTGTATACGAGCGAATGCCATAATCACACGGCTCGTTCAATTGTCTTCTGACTCCCTGTCGATTCCACACGAATTAATATGCAATCAACTTCTGTCCGGTAATATATAAAGTCGCAGCCAGTCGTTTACGCACGCCTCGCATTTTCGCATTAAACAAAACGATCTCGCCTTTTATCGCTCAACCACCCGCGTCCTAAATAAATTTCCTTTGAATAAATTTCAGAATAGGAGTAGAATAAATAGAGAGACGGGGGTGTGAGGGGGGGGAGAGAGAATGTAGATACGCAGGCATCAGTCAACGATGCGTCTGTGTGTATATAGAGCATGAAACGGGGCGGGAGCGCGCGAGAGGTCCGCTAAATCTCTGACTGGGCTCGCTCCTTTACTCTCCCTCTCGGTGTCTGTCTCCTGCTTCTCTCTCTATCCCTCCCTCTACTTCGCACTATACATACGGACCGCGTATGCTTGGCACGAAGACCCCATAAATAATGGGGTAGGAGGGCGCCACACGCTCTTATACTCGCCTATATAGAACTAAAACGAATGTGTGTGTCTGTGTGTGTGTGTAAGAGAGAGAGAGAGAGAGGTAGTTCCTCTCGTCCGGTGTGCGGAAGAAGCGTGGAAAGTAGCTGCGAAAGCAGCTTACAAGTTCGCCCGATATTGCGTTATTACTCTTGGATGGGGCGAGAGAGAGAGAGAAAGAGAGAAAGAGAGAGAGAGAGAGAGAGAGAGAGTAGAGCACCACTGGAGTCGGAGCCTCGAGGCAGACGCTCGCGCGCGCCACTACGTCGCGTACGTATGTCTGGCTGTATCTCTCTCTCTCTCTCTCTTTCTCTCTCGTGCTGTCTTTCTCTCTCTTTGGGTTAGTATATGTATGTATATACATAGATGGTGGCTGCCGAGCCGGCGGCTTGGCTCATGGCTGCAATGAAAGATCGAGAAAAGATTACCGCACGTACGGAGGCGCTATTTCTCTCCGAGCTAACCGAAAGACACTTGAGACTTCGAATGGGATTCTCATGAGTCTCTCTTCTCTCTCTCTCTCTCTCTCTCTCTCTCTCTCACTCCCTTGCCTTCTGTCTGCCGAAGCCGCGAAAGCGAGAGAAGCCAAAGGTATTCCGATACGAACTGAGCGGACGTATTGCATATCAAATTCCTGCGTCAATTATAAAAAGAGGAGATTGGGAGACAGTTGATCGAACTCTTTCTCTCATGGCTATTTTTCCCCGTTTCTCTTCCTTTTTTCCTTATACATTTTTTTCCATTCAGCGGAGACGTAAATGTAGACTCTATTTTTCTTTTCATTTTTGGTTTTATTTTTCATATTCGGGATAGGTTAACGTGTTTCGTTATATACGCAAGCTGAATCAACAAGTGTGTTTTTAGGGTCGAGTAATAATGCGATGATCGGTGTAATTGGACAAACAAGAGAATCAGAAAGAAAATGCTTAAGGGGAATAATTGATTCGATATATACATATATCTCTCTTGTAACGCTTATGATTTCGGGACGACCACGCGGGAAATTTCATGCGTTCGCGCGAGCGAAATTTATCGCGCTCGGCATATTTATGCGAGAATTAAAACAGAAAGTCCAATTAAACCGTATACGATATACACATATATATCACTTGAGGGCTTTATAAAACAAAGTTTGTAATACAGTGCAACATAAACGTACACTTTTTCCCCCTTTTTTTTATCAATTATTCAAAAATCACGATTTGTCATTGTTTCGTTCCTCCACAGTGTTGTACAACAGTAGCGCCAAAAAGCAGCAATAACGCGGAGGGTTTTCGAACGCCATTGCGGGAGAGCGATAAATTAATTGTATCAGAAGTGCCGCAGCGCGCGAGGAACTCGTGAAAAATAAGAGCCTCGTGCCAGCGCGTTTCAGATTACCACTGCATTTGAGCAATAGTATATATAAACTTTGAACTTAAACCCTCGAACTGAAAATCCATATTCGGACAAGTGCGCAGAGAGGCGAGTTAATCGACACCGCTTTTTACAATACAAGAACTCCAGAACTGCCTGTATACGTATTATACCCATTGTGCGCGTGCTTTTTTATCGCTCTTTTTTAGTGCACTCTCTCTCTCTCTCTCTCTCTCGCCGTAGCTACAAAAATACATCCAATAGCACTCGCCCAAAGTTTGGCTTTCAAAGCGGAAATGTAATATGGAGAAAAAAGGAAGCCCATAATTTTCTGTAAACGAGCTTCCTATCTTGCTTATCCATAAAGCGAGAGAGAGATAAAGTAAGAGAGAGGGAGAGAGAGAGAGCAAAAAAAAACGAAAAAAGTCCTGTGCGCGTAAAAAAGAGTATAAATTTTCGACTCGCCGAAATTCATACGTTCGACGGCGGCGGCGGTAGCGGCAGCGGCACACCTCTCGCGCGCGTCTACACACACTGCCACGCACGCGTATACGTATACAGCTTTGTATTTATTGCGCCGGCCAATTATTCTTCTCCGCGTCCTCGTTACGCTTTCTCGCATATAATTTACTGCCGCGCTGTGCTGCTGTTGCTGGTGCTGTTGGTGCTGCTGGCGGGCGGCGGCGGCGGCGGCGGCGCACACGAGAGCTCCGGGCCCGCCGAAATAATTGATGTACGCCGCGTACACGGGCCGCGTGAAATCGACGCGCCATTATTCTCCTTTTCACACCGGGCAAGCAAGCGACCGCTGCTGCTATGCTACTGCTACTGCCGCCACTGCTTGCCTTCTCGCACAATAACAACGAACAACAAACAGCCAGTCGGCAGTCGGTGATTTTTGATTTTTCACTTAAAAGCGGTGGTCCAGCCCATTGTGGCGCAGCCGAGACCAGCACCAGTAGCAGCACCGCCGCGATGCTTTTTGCAAATATATATCGCCCCGTCGACCGGCTCCCGGCCATTATTGATGCTAACCACACGCGAGCGTCACGCCAGCTCTCTTTCCTCTATACTGCTGCACTGTGCAGTTTCACCCTCCCGTTATGTATATATGTACTTGCACAAAACGCCTGTACTCCACCGTACGGGTCCGCCGCTCCGTTTTTGCTGTGTGCTCGAGCTTTTCCGTTGAAACTCTCTCTCTCTCTCTTTCTCTGTGCGTGTGTGTATAAAGCTCGTAAAGCGAAGAGGTTTTTGCGTTTTTTGCAAATGCCGCGGACCCAGCGGTGCATCTAGTCGAGCGTATTAATGCAACTGTGCGTGTGCGCGCGATGAAAGAGCGGAGCGAAAATCAGCTTGTTCTCGACCCAAGTGCTAAGCGCATCAAGTTTTTAGCCAATCGTCGCTCGATCGGGGTTTACTTTGTGAGATATAAATAAAGAATAGTTTCTCGCACGAGATACAATGTATATCTTTCCGTCCTGTTAAGGAATAAAAGAATATTATTATCCTCAATTTCGATATTGAAAATTAAGTGAATGAAGCTAGAGAGAAAAAACAGTAGAGTTTTCAACGATTTTAAAGTTTCCGTGTAAAGCTATCGTGGTAATATGGGTGGTGTTAAATCCATTTAGGCATGTACACCAGAGTCCGAAAAATTTTTAGTGCTTGCTACGACCCCTTAAACTACAGGGTAATGATGATTTACTACGATCATCATTTCACATTATTTTTCGCCCTTTTAAAGGTGGTCTATTGATATTAATGTTTTAGTTCTTTTAGTTTATTCGGAATGTATGAAGCTTTAAATATGCTATCTTTTTGAATAAGCGAAATTTTGATTTATATTTATCCGTGTTCTTTCGCTATAAAAATAGAATAGAACGAGTATCGTAAAAATGATGTATTCTTTTTATTTTCTCTACACACGTTTACTCTCTTTTGTATGCACATATCTAATTATATGGTTTTTCTTTCTGTTTCAGGTGAGTTAAATACATTATGTCTATCGACTATTTCACGTGAGTTTATTAGATCAGTATATCACTTTAAAGAAGTGTGCAGGGTGCATTTAAAACATTTTATAACATACATTGCGTATCAATTTCATTTACATATATAGCTATGAAAAATTAATTAAAACGGCATGCCTTTTTTTCCGAACACTTTTAATTATCCATATAATGCTAACAACATTTCCAATTTCCAATAATAATACTGGGTTCGATGCTCTCAATTCTAATCCAATACAGTTAATATCCGAAATATCCGATTAAATTGGCATTAATTGCTTCTAATAATTACACGTCCACTTTTCATCATTCATACAATATAACCTAGACCTCATACGCAGAGGCACCCTATGTAGAAACATCGGGCAGTTTAATTATTTAAAATCCCTTTTGGTACAGCTCCTTCGGCGCCAAACACCTTATTCCTCGAAAATAAAAAGGAAATAAAAGGAAATATCGTACATAACGGAGTAATCCAGGCTAGAGAAAAGAGCCTTGCAGCGAATGCATTATTCGCGTGCGGGCGCGCATGTCGGAATGAATTTTTCCCGCAGCAGGCAAAATCCCAAAACCACCAATCGCCGCCGCGCGACGTTACGGCGACGCCTCGCGCGCGCGCGCGCTCGCCGTTACTTCGGCCCGACTTATGAGCGCGACACATTCGCTTGGCGCAGCAAAAGTCCCCAACCGCCCTCGTCACACACGCGCGTTTCACGTACGCTCGCGAAAATATGCTCTACCCTTCCAGAGAGAAAGAGTGAGAGAGAGAGAGAGAGGGAGAAAGAGAGAATGGCGCTTGAAAATCCTGGTCACGCAGAATCGGTTACGACTTTATTCGACAGCGGCAGCAGCGGGACTAGCCGTAAAGACCCGCGCGGCAACTTTCGAACTTTCGGCGCGGGGTGCGCCCCCCAGCAAAGGAGTGTGTTCGAGAGAGAGAGAGAGAGATTCGAACTACTTACTCCCGTCGTTCTGCTCTTTTTCTCTCTTTTTCTTTTCTTTTGCTCCCTTTTTCTCTTTTCTTCTCTTCGTAATTTCTAGTCGCGCGCGAGCACACTCACTTCGGCCCTCCCTATTTACCCCCGGTATACTGCTCCCGTGCAGGGGTGCAGAGAAAGCGAGCGAGAGAGCGGCCACCTTTGCCAACTCGCCCTCGCTCACCGGTTTGATAATTAGAGCTCACGTCACGGTGGCTCGTTACTGCGTTTGCCCACCACCTATCTCCTGCCGCGCGTCTTTTTCACGCATAAAGCGCCGCTTATGCTGCTGCACTGCTGCTGCTGCTGCTGCTGCTGCTGCACAAGCCTAGGGCGGGAAGGAAGCGGCTGTCGGTCAAAATGATAAATTGCCGAGAAAAAAGACAGCCGAACGCGCAACACGATCTCTCGCGGTCTTTTTCCCCTCCTGTGCGCTTGTTTTTTCAACTCTCTCTCTCTCTCTCTCTCTCTCTCCCTCTTTCTCTCTCTGATCTTTACGTAATTTTGATCGACCCTTGCCTCGCCTTATTACTCGTCTCGCTCTCGGCTTTTAGCCGGAAGAAATCGAACAAAAACGCTTTTCAATCAATTGCGCTAACATCCTGATCGTTAATAAGTTAAGTTCGGAGGGGCAGATTGATATAGCTCTCGTATCGATTTATATTCTTTATTGAAATTTTCCCCCTCTTCCTCGATATTGCCTTTTTAATTAGGAAATCTGGGAAACCTCGTAAGATTTGAGTACGTGAAAGTTGATAATGTCTTTTAGAAATGTATATAACTTCTATAGAATAACGTATCGATTATCTGTATTATTGTTTTATCGGTTATAATATTTATTGCAGCTTCTTTAACATATTCAGTTTTGAGTGGTCGTTGTACTTAAATAGCTTCTTTATAAAAAGAGAGCAGAAGTTTCTTGACCAAGCTAACAGCTGCGGCTCGTAAAGAACTGAAGAAAAAGTAAATCTTTTCTTTTAATAAAGCCTGCGCGGACAATACGACAAGGCATAAATGACTTTACATAAGATAATGCTTATCATTTTATAACGATATTTGAATTCAAGCCATTAAGCGGGAAATACGTATTTTAACTGGTTTGTATTTTGTTTCTCTCTTTCTCCATCTCTCATTCTTCACAAGAAGTTGTGTCATGAGCAGATTAAAATGTATATGAATGCGTGCGTATTGTCAAATGCAAAGCTCGCCTTCTCTTTAATTATAAAACTTTTCGAAACAAAACGTAAACTTTCGAAGTAAAAACAAAGTATGTGCGAATTAAAAGTCCATAGAAAGACTGAGAAAGGGGAAGGGAAAAAGGTTAAGATGTTTTTTCGTGCGCTGCACACACATTTCATTCGCCGGTTAACAGCTGGTGTACGCACGTTACTTGCTGTTGCAAGTTACCTACATCAAAGGGCAAACCAGGTTACATTAAAACTGCATACTTTTTGCCATAAACTGGAGAAACAGAATCTCTAAAGTAGTTTCCGTTGTCGTATTCGCCGTTTCTTCAAAAGTTAACACTCTTTCACGAATAAGACGGGAAAACGTACTGTTATTGTAAAAATAAAAGCAGAATTTTTCTATTCAGTAAATAATAATGCACGCAATCATCAAAACCCGTCAGAGAATATTATTCCACATTTTTTAATATATTTTATGCGAGCTTAAAAAAAGTAACTTAAAAATGTCATAATCTTGAAGGGAAAATTCAAATTATTTATTTATATTAAATCATATCTATGAAGTGAGCTGGATCAAGTATATAAAGGAAAAACCTTATGAATCAAAAAGAGATTTGTTTTGGCTGTGTGTGTGCGAGTCGCGGTGAAAATGGGATTATGCTTTTCTCGACTGAAGTCCCAGAGCTCACCATAAAACTCGGGTAAGCCCTGGCCAAGTTGAGAACCTTCGCTTCAGAGCCGAGAATCTCCCACTGCACTAGAAATTCCATTCATTATCAAAGCATGAAATATCTTTCCTTAACCGCACTGACCTGCAGCAGCAGCCGACTTCTGAATTTTACCTTTCTAATCAAGAATGATCGATCGTCACTTTTTATTCTTCAAAAGAATAAGTTCTCCTCCACTCGATTTCTTATTTAAGACAATTTCAAAAGCTCAAACTATATCCGGAGCCATCCAAAACTGGCCATTTATTCCCCTGGATAAATAATCTCGAGCGCTATATTCCAAATATATAATCGTGCCTGACGCAGAAATCAGTTGCACACATTGCACCTGCAACACGCAGATCGATTCGCGCGCGGCCAGGGCAAACAGAGTCGAGCCACCACTTGCGTCGCCTCCAAGACGTGTCGAGCCGCGGCCTCCCCCCCAAAACACATCTCACACGCGCAGGAGGGACATAAGCTGCGAGGCAAGTCCCGCGCCATATCCGTCCTACCAAGGCTTAAAAGCAACTAAACGTTATCTCGCTTACGTATACATATTGCGAGGCGGGGGTCGGCATAGTGGCGCAGTGGTCGCGTGTCCCGCAACAATGAGAGAGTCGCCTCGAGATTCGGGATCGCTTATAAACTCTCCTGATGGCCTCGACTCTCGCTGCTGCTGCTGCTGCTGCAGAGACTCGCTCGTGTGCTCGCGCGGACGAGGGACTCGACGGCGTCGTTTGTCCTTACCACCTTACTCCAGGCCCTTGGATGCTGGAAAATGGCTGAGGAGCGCCCGGGGAGTCCTTTGTCATCTCTGATAACTCTCCCGACGCCGGCGCCATAGCGGCAGCAGCAGCAGCAGCAGCAGCAGGAGAAGCAGCGCCAACCAGCCGCACGGGCATATATCCCTCAGACTCTTCGCGGCAGATGCCGAAACTTTTGACGCGCAGTCCCTCTCCGCTTTCGGTGCCACCCCCTTGGAAACCCTTATCTACAATCTGTCTGCTGAGAGCGACTGAGACTGAGAGTCTGTTTTTTCCTTCTTCTTCTTCTTCTTCCTCTTCTTCTGTTTCCTTTTCTTTTTCTTTTTACCGTCGCTGCCCAAAGAGGATGAGGAGGAGGAAGAAGAAGGAGCAGAGGCAGCAGCCTCTTATCGGATAACGCCTCGAGCCAGATCTTGTAGGACATGCCTCTCGATCGGCGCTTCGCTTTCGGCCATGGAATATATTGACGAGATTGCGTCTTGAGCGCACACACCCGCTCTATACCATGTATACTGGACTCTCGTTCTTTTACGGCTCGAGTCTGGAGAGAAGGAGAGAAAGAGAGAGAGAGAGAGAGAGGGAGACGGAGAGAATAGGTTTCAATTGGACGAATCTTGTTTGTCCGAAGATGAGAGATGCCCCGTTTCTCGGACTCAGCTTTCTGCTAAGCGTGAGAATGTTCCGAGCCATTTGGCCTTATTGGCTATATTGCATAGCTGCTATATAATACAAGTGGTGGAGAATCTTGCCCGGGGAAATGACTTATACGTGGAACGGTCGGACTTCCTTATTTGACTATTTCTCCGCGGCGCGGTTGGATTCCTTGAAAAGAAAATTCTAAACTTTAATAGAGAAGCGGCCTTTTTCTGCCGCAAGTAACAAGTTCATCGAGTATTATTATTTGATCGTTGGGATTTTTTTGTTTTTAGGACTATGTGGGTTAACGAGGTTCGCTGCTGATGTTGGGTTATATTATTGTTATTATAAAGCGGAGAGATCTTTAGTCTTAGTATAGAACCGACATTTGCGCAGTTTTTTTCACTGCTCGCCTGATGTCTTTTAAACTGTCTTTTATTCTTTAAAGGGAATGCATCTAAAAGATCAAAAGAGAGAAAAAGCATTTACCAAGGGCCGCGAGATTATGTGCGTAAATTTGATGCTACAGTAAATTTATACTATGGCGTTTTCACGGTAAAATGTTTGTGCGCAAAATTCCGGAAAATAGCCATGCTTATTTTCTTCCCCTTTGTCCACAATAATGGAGCGTGAATACATATTAAAATTTTTGAATTTAAATTCAAAATTGACATTTCAAATTGGATTGTCGGCCGTCACCAGCGCTAATCTTATTTCGTCAAATGTACATTACAAATGCTTTATGATAACTTTTTGTACTTACAGCTCTTTGATTGTAAGAAATTTTTATTCCCAAATGCAAACGAAATTACGGTATGCTTAACTTATACATTTGAGTGGAGTCCGCTGTAATGGGCATTTGATTTTCAAGCATTATAACGTGTAAAAATGATTTATTCCACTATAACATCAGTGAATGGATAATAGGTTTTGAGTAGCTTTGGTAAATTAACTTGAATATTCAAAAGACAGAAAAAGCCTGAGGGTTGGCAACTACTGAGGCGAATAACTGGCTAAATCGTAGCTTATCTTTTAATACGACTGAAACCACCAGCCTTCATGAATTTCCACAATGAATGCTTCGATCGATTTGATAGGGAATTTGAAAAAATTCTTTTTCCCAGATTACATTTTTAAATCACTGTATTCAAGCAACTTTAATGACAGTCAACTTTTTCTACAAACTTTACAACGGTATTAAGGATGACAGAAAATGTAAGACTTAAGGAAGGGTATTTTTTTCTATTTAATAGTATTTTTCCAAATTGCGCGATCCATTGACCTTCCTATTCGTTATAAAAATTTAATGAGTTTTAAATCAACTGACTACCAATAAACTCTGCAAAATTTAATAACAGTCATTCGCAACACACTGCGGCAATAGATATTTAGATCAAACGAACACTCACCCGCGAAACACATATACACACTCATTTCGTTAAATCTATATAACCAGGGATCCCAAATACTGAGCAAGCGATCCCAAATTCTCAAATCCATCGAAATCTATATAGTATTTAACAAAATTTCACCACCGCAAACGCTATCTCTTTATCATTGTAAAAAAAAAAGAAAAAAAAAACATGTGCATAAAGCACAAGACCATCGCGTATCCGCAGGTGCATATCCCTATCCAGAAGCATGCGCGCGCACGTGCGGCCCTCGATGTAAAAACTCTCGCGAGATAAAGAGTCATCCCTTAAATGGAATTCGGTCTGATCCTCGGAGCGAGCAGCGAAAAGCCATGGGAGGCGTGCGAATGATCGATCGACCGCAAGCAAGCTGAAGAAGAAGTAGCAGCTAGCAGCGTTATATCCCAGGGCCTTGCTCTAAAGCCAACTATATACACGCTGTTCGCGCGTGCGAAGGCTGCGAGCCGAGCATCTCTCTACCGTTCATTCGCCATTTCCTCAAAGCTCGCGCGGCACCGCACCGTGCGTTTATGTCGAGACTGGGAGTAGTAGTGCATGCGGACCGCGCGCAGTTCCCCGAGATCGATCGACGCCACCTCGCGCGCGCGCGCTTTCGTCATTCTGCTGCACGGAGAAGGTTTTTCCATTACTGTAGCCTCTCTCTCTCTTTATCTCTGCAGTGCGGGAATAATTCCGAGGGAATATCGTGTGGCACAACTCGTTTGTCCGTTATAATTCTTTTTTTCGGTCGGATATGGCGTGCACGAGGGAGAAATAATTATTTTATTGCGTCCCCGCTATACCGTCGGTGCGGTGCTGCTTATATATAGATGTAGTGCTCTTTTAAGTCGGTGAAATGTGGTCTGCGTGATATTTCAACAGAGAGAATGTAAGCGCAAATATTGAAGATGTGCTTATGTGGATATATTATGTAGGGCGTTAAAAGCGAACGCGGCACGGCGAAATAAGCTGGATGAACTTTTTATTTTTATTTTTATTGAATTTATTTGCCAATTAAGCTTTATACTGTGTATTGGTCATTTAATAATGCAGCTCGCATTCCGTTCATGTCGTTAATTAATCGAGAGCTCCTAATATATAACTGCAGAATATTTAGGTTCAGTGTTAATTGTTTGATTATCAACTTATTAAACTTTGCTGCATACATTGATTACACTTCACCCGATTCATGCATACAACTGATATACAGCCCTTCATCAATCATTGACTTCGTTTACTATTCCTAATTTGAATTTCATCAACTGTTACAGCACCTCCTAATTTCAATATAGAAACTATGCAGAATCCACTTGTATCCTACGAGCTGCACACGGAGCGAAAAAAAAAAGACTTTAAATCACCCGAGAAACTCTTAAATCCAAGAGAAAGCTTCCGCCTCGATAAACATAAAGCCCCAAGAAAACTCGTCCATAAGCAACAAGTTTGGACCGCGCGCGCAAAATGATATATATATATACGCGACACTCGCGAAGTAGCGATACATAATTTCGAAAGCATCGCGTGGAGAATCGTTGGCTCGCGCCCTTCGAATCGTTACTACTTTCGGGAGGCGGGCCGTAGAAGCCAAAAGAAAACCGTTGACCAATCTTACCTCGTCCGTGTGAATGCGCGTATACAGCATTTGTGTGTATATACTATACTCGCACGTATACATACACACACTTGTACAGACGGGAGGAAAAAGAGTGAATGGGCCAGCTTACAGAGCTCGACATGTATACGAGAGTCCGAATGAGGAAGGAGCGCTGCGGAAGTTTTGTCCGCGCGCCAGCGGCCACGAATTTTCCCCGAGATGCTGCTGCTGCTGCTGCCGCTGCTATTGCAGAGACCTACGCTAGAGAAAGAGGGAGGAAAATACGAAAGGAGACCTATGAAAAATCGCCGCGCCAGGCCAGAGGCGAGGCGGACATAAATTCCGAAGTAGCCGGCGATATCGCTCTGGCGTCTGGCTGTTTATCAGAACCTCTCTCCCTCTCTCTCGCTCTTCTTCCCTCTCTCCCTCCATGGGCAGCTGCTCTTTCAGCGTTGGCAGCGCGAGCAGCCTCGATTAATTTCGATCGGGTGCCGAGCCGTATAGCCGAGCCTGTGGATGCTTCTGCCGCTGCTGCTGTGCTGGAGCTCAGCTCGTCGACGCGTGCCGTTGCCGATGTGCCGCGGCATAATGATGGCTGGCTTTCGTCTCTCTCTCTCTCTCTTTCTCTCTTTCTCTCTCTACTTGCGCCGTGACTCGAAAGTCTAGTACCAGCACTGGCCGAAGATAGTTTTTAATATTTCTGTGATTACCTAGTGTGCGTGAGTTCAGTTTGGTTTCGAGACTTTTAAATTAGTCGCTTTTTCTTTTTGTAAAACGACTGCGAGGGTAGCAGTAGTACCACCGATAAAGAGAAGGGTATATACCTGAACTGCATAATAATTTGATTTAAAAAAGTTCATATTTTTTCATTAGCATATTTTTAATAAACATGAATTTCAGAGAGGCAAGTTTTACTTCCTTCGGTCGCTTCGGAGGGGGGCGGGGGGGAGGTGAGGAGGGGTCGAAAAGGTTAAAAAAAATATATACATATATATGTGCTCTTAAAGTTTACGAATTTACATGGAATTACTTCTGTGCATATCGAAGTAGAAAATGGCCGTGTACGGACAGACGTGTTTTTCATGCACGCACTGCGCCGCGCCGCGCGCGGGCATGCAAATTTATAAATTTTAATAAAGCTTCTTTCAACTTTTTCCCTCGCTTCCGGAACTTTATTATTTACTTATTAAATTTGCATATACCTTCGGTCTGACCAGAAAATATGTGTTTGAGAGAAATAGTGCAGGGTATATATTATATAAGTAATTTGATTTTCAGCTTAATTATTTTGTGCTACCCGGTACCAAATTTCTCATATTGCATGGACAATTTTCCTGCAGTATGAGTGTGCGTATTTCGCGAACGTCTCGTCGATAATTCGCGCGAGAAGGGTAAAGAAGTTTTTCTTACAAAATGACTTTTATCCGATGGGGAAATCCACAAAGTGATCGACTCGTTATTTTGGAGGAAAAATAAAGTGTCATCAAGCACTTGGTTTCCCTCGGTCGAGCGATCGGCGCACGAGCTATTCGTTTTTCGCACGGGAATTTAATCACTCGAAGATTGGTCGTCTTCCAGAATCGGTCATTTCCCGCTTTTCCATTAGCCCTATAAATTTTCTCTCTCTCTCTCTCTCTCTCTCTCTCTCTTTCTCTCTCCATCACTCGCGCTCGCTCCCTCGAACCTGCTTACCTACGCGGCCGACTCCGCACGGGGCGCGCATTCCTTAGCGAAATTTTCCAACTGTCAGGGCCCGGTCGAGAAATTAATTCGACCAATTTGTCGAGTGAATGCCAGGGAAAAATACGTTGGCATTGTTCTCTTTGATATTGCTACACTACGCTTCCTCTTTCTCACTTTCTCTCTATCTGCTGCTCCATTCCCTATATGTAATCTCGGCAACTCGGGCCAAGGAGGCGTCGCGCTCTTTTGTGATAAAAGAGAAAGAGGGAGAAAGAGAGGCAACAAATAAAACATCGAAAGCCGCGCAGTGAGTAATAACATGGCGCAAAATAGCAGTCCTGGCCCTATATATATATAAAGAGAGAGAGAGAGAGGGGGGGGGGGCCGGTGGGCGCAGTGTAGAACAGGCATGGCAGCGCAGGAGAGAACTGAAAAGGTGAAATGAACAACGAGGTAAAAAGGAATCGTGCCTGGGCGTTTCTTCTCGCAGCTGAGAATGAGAGAGAAGAGAGAGAGAGA